>OVAN01009783.1:0-16520 GCA_900406275.1 Anastatica hierochuntica | reverse complement strand
ATATATATATATATATATATATATATATATATATATATATCATCAAACTCTTGTTTTGTTCAAACGATTTATGTTCTTGTAGCCTAAAACTAGGTCAAAGCCAAATGTAATTTCAAGACCACAAACTCTTCCTGAATGTAATAATTAACTACTGCTTTAATTATGCATTAACTATAAGGTAAGATCAACAACCTATGCATGAGTAATCCTACGTCCTCATTATCACTGAAACTTTGAATGCATAAAAGACTTACATTTTAGCTATAGTTCCATATGGCATCTAATACTGTTGGCTCAAAAATGTTGCTTATCTTCTATGTATGTAGATAGTAATTTCTCAAGTTGATTTATCATATATATTACATGATATAGTCATAAATTTCACACGAAAACATATACAACCAAATTCGTTTTAGAACATATTAATGAAAACAAAGAACAAGTTACAAAATCCATCAATTTTCAACTCTATCTCTATGTTTTTGTAAACCTAATTATCTAACTTTGTCATGGACCACAAATTGGTTATCGTATTGAGTCTGCTAAGGTTACAAGAAAAGAGGAAGACAAGTTGTTTTATGGGCCTAAACAATGATAAAGCCCATCAAGAAAACAGAGAACAAGAACCGTACGAATAAGCAAAGGAAATAAAATTGAGATTTAGATAAGAAAATATGCGATTCATGAGCTAGGCAATTGATTAGATAACCTAAATGCAATTAAAATGCAAGGGTCAAACAATAAACACATCATCCAAAGACAAAGCAACATGGTATTAATCCATTCCCATGGTATTAATCCATCTAATGATCTAAAATTAAACTAATTTCCCGATAGCAATTTAAGAGTCATTAGTCATTAATCACAAGTCAAAACGTCCCCTAAACACCTTACTCATCTATTCTCATAGGCTAAGAATGATTAGATCTCTTAAGGTTCTCTTAGGAATTTCATCAAACACCTTCTGGGTGTGAAATTCCTCTAATCTAGATTTTTATTGATCACTTCATTTCTAGCATTAAGTACCCCTTAATCACGTGAATCTACCAAAATCTAACCCTTAGCATCCTAATAAACACTTAGATCTAGCCTAATCTACCTAACCCCATAAATCATAAAAATGGACTACTCAGTAATCATGATGATGAAACATGAAAAAACATGCAAAGAGATAGCAAACATGATTAGGAAGAAGAAAAAGATAGAAAGAAGCAAACTTTTACTAAAATCCAAGGTCTAAGAATAAAGATTCAACAACATTTCTTAAGAGCAAAAGAGAGATTTTTAGGATAAAAGCTTAGGTCTTTTCTTGTCTCAAATTTGCTTAAATAGTGTTTGAATTTTGATTTTGATAAATCGGCTCGGTTTAAGGACATTTCTTCAAGGATTCACCTTCACATTAGTCTGCACCTGAGGTGTGGACCAATGAGGTAGATAGATGAGGTACTACGAAAATCGTCCAGGATCTCATCTGACGGGTGTAGATCGGTGAGAGGTGACCGGTGAAAGACCACAAAAATCACTGTGAGCCTCATCAGCCGGTGGTGGACCGATGAGGTCACCCGGTGAAGTATACTTCTTCATTCTTCTTCATTTCTTCACTTGAAATTTGCTTCGGATGGTTTCGTTCCTCCATTGTTGATCCAATTAACATGAAAAATGGTAAAGAAGAGATAATGCAAGTGCTATATACATTCTAAGGGACTCTAAACACAAGACTCCTAAATGCATTTGAAACTAATCTTAAAATATATAAATGCATCAACTAAACGATGAAAATGCTATTTAAAACTACTCCTAAACCGCGCAAAATGCGATAACATCAACTCCCTCGGACTTGTCTTTTGCTTGTCCTCAAACAAACTACAAAAGTCAAACCCGGAAGAGAATTTTGAAGGAGAGGACTCATAGCCAACATAAGTGCAAAAGTGATTGAATCGAGATCTTTAAGGAGACGTAGTATATAGCAAAAGTCTAACTTACTCTTTCGTACTTCACCATTCTCATCGTAAGTCAAATTTTTTTCTAGTTAGTCTACGTTTAAATCTTCACAAGCATTCATATCCAACAACCCTTTAACATTCAATTAATTGTTTCATGTGAAATCTAACTTATGAACAAGAAATCAAACATCATTTGTCTAGGAAGAAATAGACATTTGATCAATTTTTAAGAGATTTCTTTAAGTTTTTTTTGAAGTTGTTTCTCTCAATGAAAAGTGTGCTAGTCAAGTAGTAAAATAAAAGGAGACAAGGACAATATACGCGTACAAAGACTCTCCTTCCTTAATTCATTCCCAACCCTATATTGACTTCCTAGTTCTACCCTTTCTTATTCTTGACTCAATCAACCACAAACACACCAATCTTTTCCTTAATGAATTTTCTTTTCTCTCCCATTTTTTCTTTTCTAAAGGTGATTCACCCTAAGGGTTTCGTTTTCATTCTTTCTCTTAAGATTATAGCTCTTTTCTTTTTATCTTCTTAAACTAGTCTTTTGACTCATTATCATTCTTTTTCTCTTTACATAGGATCTTTCTCTTTTCTCATCACAAACTTATAGCTATTTTTATTTTCTCACTTTTATTTATTTTACCCTTAGAGTCTTACACTTTCCTTCACCCTTTTGTTTCTTGAATTTTTCTTATTGATCCTCTTTTGATGTATATTATTTTCCAAAACCCATGATTATCGAGTATAGGCTCTCAAATCGATCACTATCCTATCTAAATAGCATTAAAGCGAGAATAGTTCTAACAAGGGTCGCCTTTATCATTCCAATACTCACATGATTTTACACATGAGAGCATAAAAATGAGACCTCACACAAGTAAGGAAAATAGGACTTAAACTGAAAGGCTTGAGGGTAAATAACCATTCTTAAAGTAAGAATGGCTACTTGGATTGATTGAGAGTAGTAAAAAGGGATAAGTCAATCCACGTATCAATTTGTTTATCCATGGTTAATGCATTTCAAGTCCATAATAAAGATTAATTTTCAAAGCTGATTTTTGTTTAAGTTCATTAGTGTTGAAATTAAATCATGCAAGATCCAATTTAGACGCAAACAATTAAGCGGAGAGTTTCGAGTATGGATTTTTCATTTTTTCGGTTTGGCTCAAGCTACATACTACTTCTAACAAGGGTATGTGTTGAATCCCTAAGCATAATCCACTTATAAGGCAATTAAATCATTCTCATTTATGCAAATGTATCATATATGCTTTCTAAGTCTCAATCCTACTAAGAATGATTGGAAGGAATGCAACTACATGATTCTTTTGGGTGTTAAAATTTTTTTTCTTCTATGCCTTAGATATTAACAATGCAAACTAAGCTATATGAGACTCAAAGAAAGGAAAATAGAAACAAAACAACTAAAAGAGTAGATTAGCAAACATTCTCTTCCCTCAGACTTACTCATCACCGTCTCGGTGATTGAACAAAATCAAGGGAATGAGACCAACAACTGCAACTAAAAAAAATTAAAGAAGAAATGGTATATACAATGGATGAAATTTGGTTACTTGGATCAAAACATTGGCGAGGTTGAGTTTTTTTCTTCCGAATTGAGTGATTGAGATGGGTTGCTTAAGATGGGAGATGGAGACGCATCCTTCTTCTTTCCCTTTGCCTTATCAAACCCGCCTCATATGATGAATGCCGAGATGACTCATAGATAACTAATGAAGTGTTGGATGCTCCATGGTAAGATCTATGTCTTTGCTCTTCATCTACTTCCATGGCTTCACTTGTTTCCAAGTATGCCTCATTCTCCCATGAGTGTCCTTCACTGCGTCTCTTTGAACTCAAACCTCTTGTTAAGGCCTTCACTTGGCATTTAAATCCCTTCACCGCCTTGCACAATTTATGTATTTTGCGGTCTTGCCACTTGATCCACTTTTATAGCTTCTTGACGTCCTCATGAGCATGCGTTAAACATTCCTTGGCAATTGCTCCATCATAATGTGCAAAGTAGTACCTACGACAACCATGCATCTCGTCTTCATCTTCATCATCTTCGTCTTGCTCTTATGCTACTTGAGGCTCTTCACCTTTCGTCTTCATCTTTGAAACACATTCGGCCGTAGAGTGGCGGGATGGATCATAGTATGCCTCTTCCATTGGCGAAAACACAATATTCTCATAGTTGTCGCTTATTTGTTTGGTAAGAGCACATTTCTTTGTTCCATTGGGCTAACGTGCATGTTGTAAACGATTTACGATCCAACCGCTCCTCCTATAATCTGTGCTCCCCAGAGGCATGACAAATCCACCAAGTTGTCTACCGGTTCATCATCTTGAATGAACCAAATTTTGCACGCCTTCAATATGTGTGTGATCACTCCACCAAATCCTATTTGGCTATCTCCTATAGGATGTGTATAGATGGTGTTCTTCAATTTCATGAAATGTAGGATCATAACTTTTCCGAGGTTCACATAATTCGTTCCTCCTTTGATTTTTATTTCATTTCCACCGGTTTGAAGTAGTGGCTTTAATCTGGCCATTAGGAGTGTCATCTCATTCGTGTCCAATGTATCAGTCTCTTTCCTCGCATACAAAGTGAGAGTGAGCACCTTGTGTGCATATCCAATGGTCGGGTGCCTAATCAAAGAAGCATTGACGGTGCTTTCTTTGTATGATATGATACCAATGGAAACCCATACCGCCTTTGGTTCTTCCGTTCTCCTAGTGTGATAGGCTTGTGAGCAATCATCGAGAAAACTAAACAATTCACACAATCCATTGACATCCCATTGTAGTCTATTTTTTCAATCTTGAATATGAAAGCTCCATCTTCATAATACTCTAAGGTAGCGAGGAATTCGCATGTTGGGTTTTGATATACTTTTTCTCACATGAAGAAAAACTTTCCCATCCCAATACTTGTTGTCACAGCTTCAACATCTTTATAAATTCTAAGCTCTCGAGAATGTCTCGGTCCGCCCAACAAGATTAAACAAATGACTTAGACTTAAGCACCTTTAAGTATTTCATAGTCGTAGGGACTTTCTTCTCCTTTGGCTTTGTCTTTTTCTTCTCGGTCACCTTCTTTGATGTCTTTTTTTATCTTAAATGGTGGAACATCTTCCTCTTCATGGTCAGTCAAATTATGAGAGCTTGTAGCAATCTTCATTCCTTTTCTTCTTAAGCCCTTTGTAGCTTTTGGTTGAGAGCTCTCAAATGTCTTTCTTGGTGCAGGAGGTCCCTCACTCGAGAATCTTGTAGCTTTTGTCATTTCTTCTACATCACAAAAAGTTTTGCATCTGTGAGAAAGTTTGTAAGATAAAAAGTATGATGCAAAAACGTGCTCATTGATTCACAAATAATGCTCTTAAACCATCAACATCATCATCTCAACAAAACCAGCAAATTTTTTACTTAAGCACTCTCTTTGAATTTATGAAAACTCAACAAATCAATCTCAAAAGTTGTAGTCTTTCGCATTTAGCCTCTCTACCATCCTAATTGTCTAAAACAACCACAATCTCCAAAATTCCCGAAAATTTGAAATTTCCTAAAAAATCCTCAAGAGTCCTAAAATTTTCAAACTCTAAAATCAAGCAATCCATAGGTTCTTTTCTTAATCTAGGCACATATTATCATTAACCCAATCGGTTTTATCATGAAACATCAAAGGAAAGCACTAAAATCATGCAATTTTGTGTTTTCAAAAACTTAAGGTCAAAGAGAGTTAGAGAGAAATACCTTGTGGTTCTTGTAATGGAGAAGACTAGAGGAACGAAGCAGGAATTATGTTGAAATACTAGAAATGTCAGATTTAACACAAAAAACAGTTTGAGAATTGATAAAAATTGAGAGAGAAAGCTTGAAAATTTTCTTGTTTTCTTTGTAGAAATCGTAAAAGTGAAGAGGAAAAAAAAAGATTTTGCGTTATTTTTGAGTTGCAAAAGGGAGATAAATCGAGTTTAAACCATATTAAATCGAAGAAATTTGAACCAAAAATAAAAAATTAACCATCGAAAACGTCATTCTGCATTGGTCTGAGTATGATGGCACGAACCGATGAATGCAACCGATGAGAAATGTCAGAATTCCTTGTATGGTGCAGCGACCCGTGGTGGACCGATGTGGGTGAACCGCTGTATTGCAACACTTGGTTCTCAATTTTCCATTGGTCCGCGTTAGACCAGTGAAGGTCGTCCGCTGAAGCACATCAATGCAAAACGGTGAAGTCGGTTGATGTGGTTCTCCAAATTCTCTGTGAGCTTTGGCGGTTGGGTGTGGACCGATGATGGTGAACCGATTCGAGCACACGGATTTGCTACCAGCTTTGCATCGGTGGGTTGTGGACCGATGCGGCTGACCGATGTGAGTCTGAAGTTTCCTCAAGTTTTTATTCTCGCCAAGTCCAAAACTCCATGTCCTACAAAACCATCTATAAACACTAAAAACATAAAATCCAGGATAATTTAATGAAAATATATACAAGGATACCATGGCAATGCCTCCCTAGCTCGCTTGTTTATCGTCACTAAGCTTGACGTTGTTAAGGCTTAGGCGATTTCAGAATGCGAAAGAGGAACCGTGTTGGCTTCCTCAATCTGTGCATCAATTAAATACAACTTACACCTCTGGCCATTAACCGTGAATTCTCCTCCATCCTTATTCCATAAGACAATTGCACCACATGGTCGAACTTCCTTGATTTTGAACGGCCTAGACCACCTTGACTTTAACTTCCCGGGAAATAGCTTCAACTGAGAGTTGAAAAGCAAGAGTTGATCTTCTTTCTTGAAGTCTCTTTTTATGATTTTTTTTGTCTTGAAACGCCTTTGTTCTCTCTTTGAGATCTTTGAACTCTCATAGGCATCCATCCTTAACTCATCTAGTTCCTCTAGTTGAACTAAACGCTTTTCGGAAGCCATCTTGATGTCATAATTGAGCATCTTTGTAGCCCATGAAGCCTTGTATTCTAAATCAACCGTGAGATGTCAAGATTTACTATAGAGAAGGTTGAATGGAGTTGTACCTATTGGTGTCTTTAAAGCGGTACGGTAAGGCCAAAGAGCGTCATCTAGCTTGATAGCCCAACCCTTCTTTGTTTTCCAACCATCTTATATAAGATGGCCTTGATTTGACGGTTTGATACTTTTACTTGGCCTGATGTTTGAGGATGATATGGAGTTACTACCTTGTGCTTTATCCCATGCTTCTTCAAAAGACTTTCAAAAACCTTGGCGTCGTTTGTCGGGCTTTCTATTGCCTCTACTCACTTTGACACATACTCTACCTCTACCAAAATTTATTGATTCCTATAAGAAGAAGGGAACAGTCCCATGAAGTCCATACCCACACATCAAACAATTCCACTTCAAAGATCGGGTTTTTGGGCATTTCGTTTCGTTTGCTTATGTTCCCCTTTGTTTGACATGGGTCACACTTGGAAACAAGTCCTTGAGCATCCTTGAATAACGATGGCTACCAAAAAACCGCTTAAAGAGCATTTTGAACTATCTTAAATGTCGCGAAATGTCCCCATAACTTTACCCATGACAATGAAAGAGTATATCTTGGACTTCTTCTTCCGGTATGCATATTCTAAAGAGGCAATATTTCCCTTTTTATACAAGAAATGATCATCCAAATAGTAGTGGTGAACCTCTTTATAGAATTTCTTCTTCTCATAACTTTTTAAACTCGGTGGCTAAATCCCACATGTAAGATAGTTCACAAAATCCGCATACCAAGACAACTTCTCCTCAAGGGCTTCAATCTTGTTGATGGAGTCGTAAGCAAACTTCTCCTCAATGAAAGAGTCAATTGTATTGATTTGTTCTTTGGACAAAGAGTCACTAATAGGCAATCCTTCATCAATTTTCAATCTTGACAAGTGGTCCGCAACTCCATTCTCTATCCCTTTCTTGTCTTTGATCTCTAAACCAAACTCTTGAAAAATAATAATTCATCTCAAAAATCTTGGTTTGACATCTTTCTTGGATAGAAGATGCCTTAGAGCCGCGTGATCCGTGTAGAAAATCACCTTAGATCCCACTATGTATGAATGAAACTTTTCAAAGTCAAAGACAATGGTAAGAAGCTCTTTCTCCATCGTGGCATACTTCATTTGAGTCTCATCTAGAGTCTTGCTACCTTAGTAGATCACATGAAGCTTCTTATCCATTTTTTGTTCTAAGACCGCTCCAACCGCAAAGTCACTCACGTCACATATGATCTCAAAAGGCAAATCCTAGTTAGGAATGTGAACTATTGGAGTCGTTACCAAAGCTTCTTTGATCCTCTTGAATGCTTTCATACAAGCTTCTTCAAACTCAAAGAGCACTTCCTTGCATAAGACCTTTGTTAGTGACCTTGCTATTTGAGAGAAGTCTTTGATGAATCTTCTATAGAAGAACGCGTGTCCTAATAAGCTTCAGACTCCTTTAACTGTAAATGGGGGGGGGGGGTTCCAAACATGTCATGACCTCTATCTTTTCTTTGTCAACCTCGATTCCATTCTTAGAAATCTTATGCCCGAGCACAATCCCATGTTGAACCATGAAGTGACATTTCTCCCAATTTAGGATGAGGTTTACTTCTTCACATCTTTTCAATATCCTACAAAAAATTTCAAGACAAGCACCAAAAGAGTCTCCATAGGCATAGAAATCATCCATAAAGACTTCCATACAATCCTCAATTAGTCCATCAAAAATTGACATCATGCATCTTGAAAAGTTGTCGGAGCATTGCATAAACCAAAATGCATTCTCCTATATGCACATGTTCCATAAAGACATGTAAAAGTTGTTTTCTCTTGATCATTAGGGTGTATAGGGATTTGAAAGAAACTCGAGTACCCATCAAGAAAACAATAAAACGAATGATTAGCTAGCCTTTCTAACATTTGATCTATGAATGGCCACGGGAAGTGATATTTTCTAGTGGAAGCATTCAATTTCCTATAATCAATGCACATTCTATGTCCCATGATCATCCTAGTCGAGAGAAATTCATTGTTATTGTTCTTGACTATGGTAACACCCCCCATTTTAGGCACTACATGGACCGGGGATATCCAAGTACAATCCAAGATAGGGTAGATAATCCACGAGTCTAGTAATTTCAAGATTTCTTTTTTCACTACTTCCTTTAGATTAGGATTTAGCCTTATTTGATGCTCAATAGAGGATTTAGATTCATCTTATAAATAAATCCTATGTAAGCAAAGAGAAGGAGAGATGCCTCTTATATCATCAAGAGAGTATCATATAGCTTTCCTATACCTCCTTAACTGATCTAGAATTAACATAACTTCATCATCATGCAACTCATCACTAATTATGACCGAATAAGTAGAGTTAGGACCAAGAAGCACTTACCTTAGACTGGATGGTAAAGTTTTAAGCTCCACTTTCGGTGCTTCGAGTTCGGTCCAATCATTTTCCTCTAGTGGCTTCTCCTTGATGATTTCCTTAGCTTCATCAAAGCTATTCATCCTCAATCAATTCCAATGAGAAAGTGTTCCTTGTTGTGGGTTTGGGGGAATCCAAAATTCTTTCATAACCGATCGCATCCGTGTTCTCGATAACTCTTTCCTCTTTTGGCATTGTGAGTGCTACTTGGAGAGCATCTTGGGCATTAAGTTTTTTAAGTTATTCTTCCACCATCTTATCTGATATGTCACAGTAAAATACTTGGCCATCTATGGTCAATTTCTTTAAAGCCTTGGTGATATTGAAGGTAAACATCATATCTCCTAAGTGAAGATCGATTCAGCCCTTTCTCACATTAATAATTACCCCCACCATAGAGAGGAATGACCTTCCGAAGATGATTGGATCCATTGGCTCTTCTTCCATCTATAATACTATGAAGTCGGTTGGAACTTTACAATTTCCCACAATCAACTTTACATCTTCAAGTAGTCCAATCGGGTATCTAATAGATCTATCCACTAAGATCAATGTAATCTTTGTCGTTTTGAAGTTGGTGAGACCAAGCCTTTGAGAAACCGAAAATGGCATCAAACTCACACTAGCTCCTAGATCAACCAAACATCTATCAAATCTCATTGGTCCCAAAGAACAAGGCAATGTGAAGCTACTGGGATCATCAATCTTCTTGAGAGAATAGTTTTGGATGATAGCATTACAATCATGACTCACCATTACCTTAGATTCTTAATAGCTTACCCTCTTTGCCAATACATCCTTGATCAATTTAATTACAAGAGGGCATTGAAGCATCAAATCCATAACTGATAGAGTCGCTTGAACTCCTCCAAAAATTTGTTTGAATTTCTCTCTTTCTTTTTCCAAAAGTTGTTTCTTGAACCTTCCGGTAAATGGAGTTTAGGCTCATAAAGCGATGGAGCAAATGTAACCTTCTTCTTAGTTACTTCCACAACCTTCTCTTTTTCAACAATCCCATCATCAACAACTATGGGTTTGTGCTTATTGGTTCCGTAATTTTCTTCTTGTGGAACCGGTTCTTCTTCCTCTTCTTTCCTCACAACTTTTTCCAACCTTGCTTTACCAGATGGAAGCTCTTTCCCACTTCTCAAAGTTATGGCATTGCAATACTTTTTAGGATTGGCTCGGGTTTATCCGGTAAGATGATTTTGCCATAACTCTTAGAAGTAGATGCCACTTGGGCCATTTGATTATCTAAAGTCTTAACATGTGCAGAAAGGTGCTCAAACTTAGCATTTAAATCACTCAATCCATCATCAATCTTTACATTCACTCTTCCTTTTCCTTCCAATATTTTCTTTAAAAGCATCTTGATTTCATCTTCTTGAGGTTGTTGAGGAGAAGAGTTTAATGGACTTGTTAGGAGATTGAATTGTCCTTTGGACGGAAAGTTGCTTTGTCTTTGACCTTATTGTTGTTCCTTTGGGGTCGGGTATCTTTGATGTTGAGGGTTATCAAAATAAGGATTCAAATAAGAGAGATCATTGTTCCATGGCTTGAAGGTGGGATTATAGGATCTAGGATAATATCCTCCTTGGATGTAGCACATGTCTTCTACATCTTCTTCATCATTGTCATTACTATGTCATCTACTACCTTCCACTTGTTCCACAACACTCACAGACCTTTGATTCAACCTCGTTAGCATATCTATCATGTCATTAAGCTCCTTGAATTTTTAATATTTTCGATAAGTTCTCTCGTGATCACTCCCATAACTTTGATCGCTTTGGGCGAGGTTTTCAATCAAAGTTTCACCTTCCTCAACACTAAGATTTACGAGGCTTCCTCTACTAGCCGTGTCTAAGGAGTTTCTATACTTGCAACCAGAGTTGCAGACCGATGAGAAGTTGAAATAATCAAGATCAATCCTATACCGACCTGGTTTGTCCCGGTTTAGTCAAAACCGGTTGTAGAACACTATTTAAGAAAGTTTGTAGAATTAATAAAAACCTAAGCTTTATCTTAGAACCTCTCTTTGAAATATTATTGAATCCTTGTTCTTAGACTTTGGATTTGAGTAAAAGTTTGTTTCTTTCTATCTTTTTCTTCTTTCTATCTTTTTCTTCTTTCTAATCATGTTTGCTATCTTTTTACATGTTTTTACATGCTTGATCACCATGATTACTGAGTAGATCATTTTGTGATTTATGGGTTAAGTAGATTTTTGTAGATCTAGGTGCTAATTAGGATGCTAAGTGTTAGATTCTTGTAGATTCACATGATTAAGGGGTGTTTAATACTAGAAAAGAAATTNAAATTATAAATCAAAATCTAGACTTTAGGAATTTCACACCCGGAAGGTGTTTGTTGAAATTCCTAAGAGAACCTTATGATTGCTAATCATTCTTAGCCTATGGGAATAGTTGTGTAAGATGTTTAGTAGACGCTTTGGCTTGTGCTTAATGACTACTGATTTTCTATCGGGAGATTGGTTTAGTTTAGATCATTAGATGAATTAATTTCATGGAAATGGATTAATTGATTGTTGCTTTATCCTTGAATGGTGTGTTTAATGTATGACCCTTGCATTCTAATTGCATTTAGGGTAGCTAATCATATGCTTAGCTCATGAACCGCATTTCCCATTAACTTAAATCTAAATCTTATCTCATTTATTTGTTTTCGTGGTTCTTGTTTCTTTGTCTCCTTTCTTATTAGTTTGTTTGAAATCTTAATACTTTACGTGTTTAAGCTTAGCTTAATAGTAGCTTTATTAGGATTGAATGCGTTAAATTGTTCCTTGTGGTTCGATAACCCATTTGCTACAACTTATAGCCATAATCTTGAGGTTTAGGGGTATAGAGTTTGGGATTCAAACTTGATCTGTGTCAATTCTCCGCGGGAAGCCCATTGAAACTTGAATTTTGCACCATGTTGATCAAACTATGCTTGATCTCAAAGTTGTTGGGTTGAATCGATAGTGGTTCAGTACCCATTCTCCCTCTGCTAGTGTTTGGCTCATCAAAAGCACCAATTCTCCTCGGATTGGGTTGGTGTTGGCCTTGATGATGAACACCAATCCCATCATTAATCCCTTGATCATTGACAAAATGTCATGGAAGATTTTGATAGTTCTCCATACCTAAACGTTGCAAATGATCAAGCCTCTTATGTTCTCTCCTAGCTCTAGCGTTCTCTCTAGGTAACCTTTGAATGTCTTCAACTCTTGGAACGAGACTCGTTGGTCCTCTGCTCCTCAAGTTCATGCACCTTCAAAAAGAAAACAAAGATCAAGATAAGAGTTAGTATTTGGTAATAAAAGGACTTAGTCTTACCAAGCAATCTATAAGTAAATGGCTAATTGTTGCTCCCCGACAACGGCACAAAATCTTGATATGGATCAAGTTTACTCGTAAACTTCAATCCCTTAACCCCAAGAATATGGAAAATTGTTGTGGCATTTGAGATGTCGAATCCACAAGGAGCAATCTATCAATTCATTTAATTCACAAAACCTCTTTACTTAAGCTAAGTCTAATCAAAGTAGTTGTCTTGAAATCAAACAAACAAACAAAATCAATAAAAGAAAACAAAGAACAAGAACCAAAAGAATAAGTAAAGGAAATAAGATTTGAGATTTAGATAAGGAAATATGAGATTCATGAGCTAGACAACTGATTAGATAGCCTAAGTGCAATTAAAATGCAAGGGTTAAGCAATAAACACACCATTCAAGAAAAGACAACATTCAATTAATCCATTCCCATGGTATTAATTTGTTTAATGATCTAAAATTAAAAAAAAAAGTCTTCTGATAGCAATTAAAGAGTCATTAGTCATTAATCACAAGCCAAAACATCCACTAGACATCTTAATCATCTATTCCCATAGGCTAAGAATGATTAGAAATCTTAAGGTTCTCTTAGGAATTTCATCAAACACCTTCCCGGTGTGAAATTCCTCTAATCTAAATTTTGATTGATCATTTAATTTATAGCATAAAGTATACCTTGATCATGTGAATCTACAAAAATCTAACCCTTAACATCCTAATAAACACTTAGATCTAGCCCAATCTACCTAAGCCATAAATCACAAAAATGGACTACTCACTAATCATGATGATCAAACATGCAAAAGCATGCTAAGAGATAGCAGACATGATTTGAAACAAGAAAAAGATAGAAAGAAGCAAACTTTTACTCAAATCCAAGGTCTTAGAACAAAGATTCAACAATGTTTCTTAAGAGCAAAAGAGAGGTTTATAGGATAAAAGCTTAGGTCATTTCTTGTCTCAAATTTTCTTAAAGAATGTTTGAAATTTGGTTTTGACTAGATCGAGACAAATCGGCTCGGTTTAAGGACATTTCTTTTAGGATTCAGCTTCACATTGGTCTTCACCCGAGGTGTGGACCGATGAGGTAGATAGATGAGGTGCTACGAAGATCATCTAGGATCTCATCTGGTGGGTGTAGATCGGTGAGAGGTGAACGGTGAAAGACCATGAAAATCAATGTGAGGCTCACTAGTCCACCATCGGTAAAGTGGTATGAAATCGTTGTGAGCCTCATCAATCGGTGGTGGTGGACCAATGAGGTCACCCGGTGAAGTGGTTCAAAATCGTTATGAGCCTCATCTGTCGATGGTGGACCGATGAGGTCACCCAGTGAATTATACTTCTTCGTTCTTCTTCATTTCTTCACTTGAAACTTGATTCGAATTGTTTAGTTCCTCCTATATTAATCTAATTAACCTTTAAAAAGGTAACGAAGAGAGAATGCAAGTGCTTATATACATCTTAAAGGACTCTAAACACGAGACACCTAAATGCATTTGAAACTAATCCTAAGATATCTAAATGCATCAACTAAACGATGAAAATGCTATTAAAAACTAATCCTAAACCATGCAAAATGCGATAACATACACTATATGAACATCTATTCAAGACATGATCTACCTACTAATATATGTGGATGACATGTTGATTGTGTCTAAGAACATGAACAAGATCAATGAGTTAAAGGCCAGTCTCAAATAGGATATGGGGCCTGCATCGAGAATTCTTGGAATAGATATCACTAGAGACATACAAAAAGGTATCATAAGATTGTCTCAAGAGAGATATGTAGAAAAAGTAATGAGCGCATTCAATATGCAAGATTTCAGAGTTGTGGTTACTCCTGTGAACTCACAGCTAAAGTTAAGAAGCCTAACCACTGAAGAGTTAATGGCAGAATCAAGATTAATGGAAGATGTTTCCTATGCTAGTGCAATAGACCTTGATGTACGCATTGTCTGGAACTAAACCAGACTTGGCCTTTGCAGTATGTTTGGTTAGTAGATTTATGGCAAAATCGGGAAGGATTCATTGGCAGGCAGTAAAGTGGATACTAAGGTACCTAAGAGGAGTTACTAGTGTTGGTTTGACAATTGTTAAATGTAAGGATGCATTTGAGATATGAGGGTTCAATGACTCTGATTATGCTGAGGATATAGACAAGCGTAGATCAGTCACTGGTTATGTGTTTAAATTTGGTGGAAATGTTGTAAGTTGGAGGTCAAGTTTACATTGTGTGGCAGCTTTGTCAACTATAAAAGACGAGTATATGGCTCTGTCAGAAGCTACAAAGGAAGGGTTGTGGCCTATGGGTTTATGTAGTGAATTGAGTTTCAATCATAAGTTTTTTAAACTGCACTGTGATTCTCAATGTGCTAATTGTCTAGCTAAGAACAATGTTCATCATGAGTGGATTAAGCATATAGCTACTACGGTTCATCATATACGAGATGTGGTGAATGATGGAGAAGTCAATATTATAAAGATTCACACTACAAGCAACCCAACATATATGCTAATTAAATGTTTACCTATAACGAATTTTGAGAAGTGCTTGGTGCTTCTCAATGTGAACCCGCAGTAATCCAAGGTGAGTCTACATGTGTTTTGTGTTGATTGGAGCACCTCGCAGAGAAATAGAGATACAATGAGTATCTATATCAATCGATAAAGAGTCCTAAGATCTAAGCTGGTCACGATTGGAGAGGAAGGTTACCTGGTTTTTTGGTTGGAAGGTTGAAAGTCTTCTCGGGAAAAGGTGATAGCTTGTTCGAGATGGAATCAGGACATGCAAGTAAGAAGAAGAAGTTTCTTGCGAGTCATGTGTAAAGGTGAATCTGAATCGAATTTACTTGTAATGAGTAACTAGGGATTCGAAGATTTACCTCAAGAGAGATCTTTGGCTGAAAGGTTTTTTGAGCCGGAGAGAAACCAGGTGGTGGGTGTTTAGCATCTGGAGAAGCTCTAATGAAGCAGAATCGAAGCAGAAGGAGAGTTTCAAGTTTCATGGAAGCGATTCAGACAAAGGGTGAGACAAAGGTGGAGATTGTAAACCTAATTTTCTAACTTTGTCATAGACCACAAATTGTTTATTGGCTTGAGTCTGCTAAGGTTACAAGAGAAGAGGAAGACAAGTTGTTTTATGGGTCCAAACAATGATGAAACCCAACAATAATCTGTTAGAGTTTGTTATAACAAACTCCACTATGGCTTTTGCCTATGCTTTTCTTCTTCATTTTTCTTGTCTTCTATGTTTTTTCAGTTCTTTCTTCACCTTGTATCGAGAGAGAGAGAGAGAGAGAGAGAGAGAGAGAGAACTCTGTAACCTTTCTTCTTCGTTAAATGGAGTTTGTGATCGACTCTCTCTCACGAGACATACCTTTTAAAGAAGGGGAACTCGTTAAATGTTTGGTGTCAATCTCTAGTTTCTTGCATAAAGGTCAGAGCAATCTATCAGAAGTTTTTCCTTTGGTGGTTTAATCATTGAAAGTCTCTTCCGCCTTGGTCTCCCTCCTTGTTGAATCATTACAAATATATTTGGGAGTTTTCTTTTTAAGGAAAAATGCGCTTCTGTATTATACTTTTCAAAAGATGCACACTTGTTATTTTTTTTTTGTTTTAGAAATTAGGAAATTTTCCTAATCTAATTGTTTTTTGGTTTCTATGCAACCTCTATAAAATTATTTTGGAAGAAATTTTTGTGAAAGAAATTAATTAAAGAACTTTGAAATTTTCTTTGAGTTTTAATAACTGTTGGGGTCAAAAACTGTCTCGACGAAATCGATGCCTGAAAAGGGC
>OVAN01009782.1:0-16523 GCA_900406275.1 Anastatica hierochuntica | reverse complement strand
CCCACCGGAACCTCCAGTAACCTCGGTCTGCGGGACCTAGTCTCATAGAATTAACTCATTCGTTACATGCACATATCAATCTTGCGTAATTCTCAAAAAATACCAGTTTACCCTAATCTGACAATTAAACTAATAAAAATACTATGTGAGATTAGTCCTAACATTCATCTAAAATCAAGCAAGCAATCAAGACTCCAAACAAACTCAAGCAATATGTTCGGTGCTAGACTACGCGAGAAAGAGTGAATAAGGAAAGCCTGAGAAGTATATGGATCTAGCCCTCTTTTTTGCCACAAGTCTGAACTATTGGCTTGATTGGCTAACAATCCACCCCCGGAAAGAAAAACATGGCCAAGAAACCCGAGTAAGACCTCACCCAGAAACCTGCAAAAAAGGGAAACCTGCTCGAAAAGAAAACTTTCCTAAAATGGAAACTGCCAAATATGGAAACTTTGCATATTTGGAAACTCGAGACCAGGCAAAATGGAACGAAAAAATGTGAAAAGCTGAAGAAAAGAACCTAAATTGGCAAAACCGAGCCGAACATGTTAGGTCAGACTAAACCGGCTAAACCGACCGAGTCCGACGAACTAACAGATCCTAACTGGTCAAACCAACTAACTAACCTAACCGAAGACTAGAAAAAAAAAAGATAGACGTACCGGAAAAAGTGTCGGAGCTTGCGAGAACCTTCCAGAACACCGCCCGACACTCGCCGAAAAGAACTCAGAAAGTTCACCGAAAAAATCCCAGGAACTCGCCGGAAAAGAACTCCGTCAGAGGTGGTGGCTAAAAGCCGATGGAGGCTGGTCGAGAAGTTGACCTCCTGTGCAAAGTATTAAAATAACTTTGCTCAAACGGCGGCTTTTAAAGGCTACTTAAGTGAGTGCTTCAGGATGAGGGAGTTGGACAAGTTAAAATACTTATTAAGAATTGAAGTAGCACGTTCACCAGATGGTATCTACTTACCATAGCGAAAGTATGTGCAGGATGTAGTGGCTGAAGCATGTCTGCTTGGGTGTAAATCGTCCCCTACACCTCTAGAGAAGACCAATACGCTTACATATCATTGAAGTCCATTCTATTAAGATCCCCGTCAGTATAACTTTCTTATTGGCTGACTTGTTTACCTACTCGATACACGCCCACAATTGAGTTATGTTATTCACCTCTTGCTCTAGTTCATGCAAACGCCACACATTGCTCATTAGGAAGGTTGCATTACGGGTGGTACGCTTTCACAAAGGCTCTCCGGAACAGAGCATTCTCCTGAAAGCTTATTGTAGTATAAAATTTACTATTTATTGTGATGTCAATTGGACGTCATGTCGATCGACGTGTTAATTGCCTAGTACTTATGTTGTTCTTTTAGGAGGTTGTCCAATAACATGGAAAACAAAGAAACATAGAACAATTTATCATTCTTACGGTGAAACTTAATATCGCCCCATGTCAGACGCAACAAAAGAAATCATGGGGATTACTCAATTGGTAGGGGAACTTAGTGTACCACGATTTGAGAGCCAATTCGTCTATTTTACTATAGTAAAGTCGTTTTCCATATCGCTTTCAATCCAGTATTTCACAAAACATATTAAAAAAGATTGTCATAGTATTCGAGATACAGTGAAAGATGGTTTACTTATTACACGCCATGTTCGTACACGAGGTCAGATCGGTGATGTTCTAACAAATGCGCTCAACAAACCAAAGTTTACTACACTCGTGTTCAAGTTAGGTATTGTTTATCTCCACATAACTACTTGACGGGAGTATTTGGCGGTTAAGTTATATAATTTTTATAAGATTTGGATAACTCCAAATTGTATTAGGATAAGTACAAGTCTATGTATATAAAAAGTTATAATATCATTGAATATGAATACAAGAGAGAAAGTTTGCACACACCCAAGCTCATATTTACATAAATATTTGCGTGAAATAACTCTAATATGAATTTGCTTATTTAAACCGTCGAGTATGGGTTTTTTTTAATTAAAAACGGTGCATAAGACGGAAAATGCCATTTAAAGCTTCAAATATCGAGAAATCGCCAAAAAGCCCCGAAATTCGTCTCTCTCTATTTTAACCTTAAAAAATGTCAAACCTCCTCCATTGTCAGTGAGTTAACCGTTTTCTTAATTTTTTTAAAAGCTTTAAACTTAATTAGAAAACACGATCTTAAACCCAGAAATCCCTAAATCACGAAACCCTGGCTCTCTTTTATCTTTCTCTCTATCGAACTCGTACGCCTGAAATCGTCGGAGCCACGGTGTCGACGATGGTTAGAAGGAAGAAATTAGCCGTGCGTCGAGGTTGGAGCCCACATGCTGAAATTGGTTTCCAGAATCAAACAAGCGAAGTAAGAAGCCAGACAGAAGTTGGAGCTTCGATGGAGACTGTTACATGGCCAATTCCAGCGGTGACTAAACCGGTGGCAGATCATATTTCGTCGAGGTAAATGATTTAGTAGAGTATGGATTTTTGTATTTGTCCTATTCTGATTTCAATTTATTCATCGAATGAAACAGTATCGGAGATGGCGTTCAATGCGATGAAGAGAATGATGTAATGGATGAGATAGATACAAGAATGCTAGAAGTCATCAAGAATTCTAGGCAAAAACTATTGTTGAATTTACTTGAAGACATAAGAAGACAATGGATGCTAAAAAATGCTAGATGATTAAGAATTATAGAGAGGATGTAAACTAAGTTCACTCGTAAATTTCTATACATGATATGTCATATCGGGTTGACATGGATATATATATATATATATAGAAAAGTTATCCAACAAATAACATCTAAATAGAAAACACTTCCTATTATACGTTAGGACTTAGAGCATCCCATTGGGGAGCTCTTAACATGAGTTTTTCAAAAAATTAATAATAAAAAATTAAAAATGAGAGAGAGAGTTTCTTAACAAGAGATTAGAGTTTCTCATTTGAGAGACTCTAGTCTCGAGACTCTCTTTTGATGTGTAACATTTTTATTGGTCTTCATTATTTTTTTATTACTAAAATTAAATTATAAAATTATATTATATTAAATTATTAATATAAAAATGTTAAGAGATTCATAGTGAGAAACTCACCGATGAAGATGCTCTTAGCAGGTTCTCTTGAGTACGTAGCTGAGTAAAAACATATTTTTGGCCTTTGATTTCGAACGTGGGCGTGAGACCTTCGCTGTTAAGCGGTCGTCACGCTCGCCGTCTTCCTCCACGATGGGATATAAAGACGGTCGCCACCGTGAGGTATCCCCAAACATGCGTCGCCGTGAGTAAGGAGCCAGCAATAGCCGATCATTCGTCGATTCCTCTACATTTTCAGCATCGGAACGGTAACAATAACAGAATAGGGAGAATATCATTTCAATCTTGATTAGAAAAAGATTCACAAACAAATTCAATTCTATATACTTTACTCTATGTGATATTGGTCTTCGGCAACACAAAGGATTTAGTGTTTTTTATATGCTGAAACATTTCTAACTGAAAAAAACGTGACGAGGATCCATTAAACAGTTTCTTCTCATTAATTTGACTAGGTGATATTTTCTTCTTTCTGTGGTAACTTAAAATTTAGATTTAATTCTATATATATTTTTGAAACTGTTTTTATACCCTTTTTAACACCTGGGCATTAGATTTTAGAAACTTTGTAAGTATTAGATCTGTTAGAAATCTTTTTGTTTAATTTTTTTGGATGCAGTCTGAGTTGTCTAGTTCATGTATGACTTTTAGTAATTTTTAAAAAAGAAATACGCAACCTTGTGTAATTTTTTAAATTGAACGTGTTTTAAAATTTTCATTAAATTTTTCTTATGAATATGAATATCTTTAAATATGAATAGCACTGAAATATTTCAATATTATTTTCAACTAATTATTATCAAAATGTGAGCCAACAAACTTAGATTGTTTAGTAACAAAATACAAAAAAAATCATAAAGAGATGAATTTTAAAATAATCTATAAAATTTATAATAATAATTTATATAAACTATAAAAATTTAAGTTTAATCTTTTGGTATTTAAAAAAAGTACGTCATCGGGTTTTGTTTCACAGTATTTCTGATATCGGGTATTATTCGAACTTTGAATACATAAAAATTAAAAAAAATCACTCACCCAGTTACACAGATTAAATTGTAGTATCTTACTAAAAGAGAAGTACTATTTTGAAAAAAAACATTTATGACACGTGTTTTTTACATTTTATGCCATTGGAATTAACAATTTCATTAAGGATGAAAACGTCAAACAAATTCTAATTAACTAATTAAAAGTTAACAAAATCATAAGATATTTGCATATTTTTTGTTTGGATTATAATTATATATTTTATATATTTTACTTTAATTGCAACAAAATATCAGAAAATCTTTTCATTTTATATTTTAAACATTTAAATATGTAAACATTGTTAAAATAAAATTATAATTAATATTCTGATCAACGAAAATAAGAATATTCTTATCTTATATTGTAAAATTAAATTATTAAAATAAAAATAATTATAATTAAATAAGTTAATACACTAGTTAATTTATAGATTATTTGTATAAAACAATACAAATTTTTTTAGTCACAAATTAATACAAACTTATATTTTCGAATAAACTTAATTTAAAAATTAAATCTTATAAGAGAATATATTTAAATTAGTATTAATAAATTAGTATTATTAATATATTCTAACCTATAAAACATGTTTATTTGAAAAATAGATTCATATAGAGAATCAATAGTCTGTTTTACACAAAGTTATCAAATGAGAAATGACTTATCTAATATATTAATTTGATTATTTCGGTATTCAAAACCGTTATGAGCACCCGACATAACTTACAAATAACCTAAAATATATTCATTGTAAAATGAATACTAAAAAAATTAAAATAACATCTGTGTGGTCGCGCAGATCAAACTCTAACTAGAGCTTAACTCGCGCGCCCGCGTGGGTGTTTTTAATTTTTATGTATTGAATTCATAACTAATCATGTTTAGATATTTCGAGTATCTGGTTCATAATTTTTTGTTGTTTTGAGTTTCATATTCGGATTAAAGTTCAAAATTTTTAGATTTTTCAGTTATATCGAACCTCGGGTTCAGATTTAGATTTGAGATTTTTCATATTTCCTCGAATACTCATACGAGTTCGGTTCAGATAATCCCTGATATCTTAAATACTTTGAAACAAAAGATGACTAAACTTAATTTCTTAATATTTTATATAAATTAATTTTATAATTTTTTATTAGTTTTTTAAAATTTTATCATTTTACAAATTTTTTATTTATTTTGTAACAAATTTTGTTTTTGAACATATTAATTTTATAATATGATTATTTTAAAATTATTTATTTATTTTTAATTTGAAAACAAATTAGATTTAAATTTTGGTGAAAAATGATGATTTTAAATTGTGTTGGTTCATAATTTTGCTGGAATATTTGAAATAGTAATTAGAATTAGTTTTAGGGGTGATTTCACAAATAATCTAAAAATGTTGGTCAATTGCAAATATAACCTTCTCTCTCCTCATTTTTCAAAATACCATATTCTACCCTTCTCCAAAACTCATATTTACCACAAATGCATTATTTACAAATTATTTAATTAAAAACACAATTTTAAAAATACAAACACACCCTTAACTTCTCCCAATATTTATCAAAATGCTAATCATCATCAATTTTTGCCAACCACCATTAACAACCAGATTCAAGCTCTAAATGCTACATTCAAGGCTAATATCTTCACATTTTTGCTCAATGTTTGTTGCAAAACCTCATTNTTTCAAGTTTTGGGATCTCGTTTTTCCGGCGATTTGAGCATAGATAAGGACACAAACATCTCGATTTTAAGCTCTGGGCACTTGGAGAGGCGGAAACAAGCTTAAATTAACTCAAAGTAGCTCTAAAACTTCATTTTTTTTAAATTTTTAGATCTGCATTCTGCAGACTTCTATAGACTTCCCCGGAAGTCTGCATATTTCTTTGATAACAAAAAATATTTAGCAGACTTCTATAGCAGTCTGCTCTAAAAACAGGTTAATTTTGTAGTTGACCAAAATATTTGACTTTTTCGAGCAGACTTCTCTAAAAGTCTACTTAAAAGTCAGGTTAGTTTTGTAGTTGATCAAAGTTGACTTTCTAGAGTATACTGCGAAAGAAGTATGTGTGGGTTAGCTTTGTATTTGACCAAAATCACAAAATATTGATTCTGCTGAGCTAGTTCCATCACCTGCCGCACCTGCGGCTCAGAAGAAGAAAGCTCCGTAGAACCACCCAAAAACGACAACACAACATCGACCTGTGATATCAAATTTCCAAAAGACTAGCTTAAAGCACAAGCCATTGATATGCTGAGGATGACCATAGACGAAGTCAGGATAATGAGGGATTTCGTCGATATCGTCGTAAGGAATGTGACCGGAGGTTTCGGAGGCTGAGGAGCTTCACGGTGCAAAGATGTGGAAGCTTCAGAGGCACAGCGGAGCATAGGAAGAGATGCATCGGACTCAACGGTGAGCTAAAGAAATAACCAGGAGGGGGACCACGGCCAGGACTAGACGGAGCACTAACAAACGGCATGGAGCAAACAGAGCCACCGACAAGATCGTCGGCGCATTTCAGAGAAATCAACAGAGTCAGGCTCGCCATTGGCCAAGCTCTCAACAACAACCATTGTACTTCACAAGCTCAAAAGAGAGAGAGATAGAGAGAGGAGAACCAAGATCGGAGGAGAGAAAGAGAGGAGAACCAAGATCAGACGAGATAGAAGAGGAGAAACCTTGGAGAATTCGGAGCATCTCTAATCCTTTGCTATTTTTGCCACTATATGCTATAATAGAGTCAAATTTGCTCCAATTCTTCTTTTAAAATAGAGATTGCTATTTTTTCCTCTATTTTAAGGGAAAAAATAGCATTCCTCTATAATAGAGTCATACTTTTTATTTACACATTGGTTCTTTCATTTTTTGTAATTATAATTAAATTATATATTTATGAGAAATAATCACTTTTTACATATAAAACACAACTTTTTCTTTCATATAATTTTTAATTTTTTACAATTATAAATAAAATAAATAAACATTATTATTATTTTATTTTAAAGTTTAACATTTAATTTAACAAATGATATTTAAACTTCATATTTAAAACTAAAATCATTAATTAATTATTTAAAGTTCCACATAGATTTTACATATTGATAATATATTTAAGTTGAACTTAAATATTAATTAATACAACATGTTTTAACAACTTAATAGTAATGTTGATGGTTAGATAATGTGTACTTTGTGATGTAAAGAAAAAAAATAATGTCTACTTTATTTTATTATTTTTATTATAATGTTTTTTAAAATAAAGAATTAGTTTAAATAATATTGCAACTTTATAAAAAAATTTTTTAAATTAGTAATAATTTGGTGACTTTTCAACACTTATAAGTATAGAGTGTTAATTATAAAACTAAAAAAGAATCTTTGAAGAATATTTTTTTAGATGGAAAAATAGGGAAATACATTGGAGTAAAACCATCTCTATTATAGAGGAAAAAAATAGAGGAATACTTTGGAGATGGTCTTAGCCAGATCTAAAATTTTTTGCTTGGGACGGCTACGTGAAGTGAGAGAGAAATGAGACATTTTTTTACAAATCCAATCTAAAATAAAAAGTCCAAAAATTTTATATATTTAACAAGTAAATTTTAGGATAGATAAAAACCTAAGTAGACTTCATATGAAGTCTGACATCGAACGAAAAATAAATTTTAGGCATAAATTTTTTTTTTATTTTCGAGGGAAAAAAATTTTCCCAAAATTTTGAGTGGGAAAATGAGATTTGTAATTGCAGACTTCAAATGAAGTCTACTTAGTAGATTTTTTTGTGAATTCTTCTAAAACGTAAATATGAAAAATTATAAATTTTAGTCGAATTCTTAATAAAATTACATTGTAATTGATTATTTTTAATTTATGGATATACATTTTTACTCAAATTATTTTTTCAAATTTTCTAATTTAAAAAAAAAGTTTAATTACAAATGCAGACTTCTTTAGAAGTCTACTAGTATACTTCAAATGAAGTATTACATCGAGCGGAAAAATAATTTTAAGCGAGAAATTCGGCGGGAAAGTGATTTTTCCCCCCAAAATTTTGAGCAGGAAATTGAAATTTGTTATTGCAGACTTCATTTGAAGTCTACTTCTAGAGAAGTCTTCCAAAACGAAAAATAAAAAAAAATAGAAATTTTAATCGGAAAAATTAAAAAATGCATTGTAAATGTTTGTGATATTCGTAATTAAACTTGTTGTACTAATTTAAATTTATAAGAAAAAAATTTTGAGTTCTAAAGTCAACCCTTAAAGTTTAGACAAAAACTCTTAACAACAAGCCATGCATATTTGTTTCTCCAAACCCTAAACCCTAAACCCCTAAACTCTAACCTAATTGATCTTAGTTGCTTTAAATTGACTTAATTTTATGAAATTTTAATTTATATACCTTGTAATTGATAAGATTTAATTTATGGATATACATTTTTACTCAAATTATTTTTTCAATCTTTTCAATTTAAAAATAAGTTTTAATTACAGATGCAGACTTCTTTAGAAGTCTGCATCGGATGCATGTGTTGTTTCTAACCTAATTGATCTTAGTTGATTTAAATTGACTTAATTTTGTGAAATTTTAATTTATATAGCTTCTAATTGATAAGATTTAATTTACAGATATACATGTTTACTCAAATTATTTTTTCAAATTTTTAATTTAAAATCAAGGTTTAACTACACATGCAGACTGCTAAAGAAATCTGCTTCGGATGCATGTGTTGTTTATAACCTAATTGATATTAGTTGCTTTAAATTAACTTAATTTTATGAAATTTTAATTTATATACATTCTAATTAATAATATTTAATATATGGATATACATTTTTACTCAAATTATTTTTTTAAATTTTTTAATTTAAAAACAACGCTTAATTACAGATGCAAACTTCCAGAGAAGTATGCAAATGTAGTCTACTGACTCTGTTTCAGACTTCTATTCTATTTTTTTGTTTGTTCATAAGGGCCATGAATGTAATTTCCCTACCCCAAAAGTTAGTTTTGTCTAAAAAATATGTTTTGGGTTACTTTCATTTTTAAAAATTTGTTTTAGATTAGTTTTGACAATTTCCTCTTAGTTTTATTTCTTTTAATTATATAAATTTCTTTTAACTTATTAGATATATTGGATACACTTAATAAAATTTCTATTCAATTAAAAATTCACACATAAAAATGTCCATATACTTAAATTTTAATAAAATAGATAATAAATTATTACTAATCACGCAAGCTATACAAACTAATGTAATGTTGCAAAAGAGAATGCATGAAAGGGGAAACACAGAGATGTCGTCAAAAACATGATTGAAATTCGAAAAAGGAAAAGGGCTATGAACAAAACTGAAAAGTAATCGATGTAGGAATCGTCAAGCCCGTTTGATCATAATCACAAATCGATGTAGAGATATGATTTGAAGCCAAGTATTGGATTGCATCATAGGATGCATGAAATCTGGTGCAAGAAGATCGAGCGGAGGCATGTAGCGTTCAATACTCCTTGAACGATCAAAGCTGTTTTTTTTAACGTCTTGATTTCATTAATTTAAAAAACTTTTTGATCTTCATACAAACAATCCACTAAGCCATAGGGAATAAAGTTATAACATATTGAGGAGATTTGACGAAGAGGTTTTTTTGCAATATCGTATCCGCTGCCTTATTTGAATGTCTTCGTACCCAAGTAAACATAACTTCATGGAAACGTTCACGCCATACTTCAACTTCAAGTAGAAGGTTATGCAGACCAAAGTGATTTTGTTCTTTATTGATGAGCTTGACAAAAGTGCGATTGTCACCTTCAAATACACATCTTCGGTATCCTCTAATCCACACTTGTTGTAATGAGATAATCAAAACATGAACCTCCAGCTCTAGAGAAGTGTTATAGTGTTTCCCTTTAAGTGTGTCTGCACAAATAAAGCTTCCTACTTCGTTTCGAATTAACCAACGTGCTTTCGAGTTACCTATTGCGTCTTGTGCCCCATCATAATTACATTTGATAAATCCTGAGGGTGGTCCTTCCCACTTCGACTTCATGTGTTGACTTGATGATTGTCTTTTTCGAGTGTCCTTGGAGAAGAACATTCTTCAGTGTCATCCTTTGCACTTTGTAAGTCCTTTTGCCATATCCTATGTTGTTGTTGATATATCAAAAGATTTGTGATTTTCGATAATCTCCACAAAATCCAGAATGAAAGTTGTCTTTGAAAAGATGTAAAGAGGTGAGTATTATAAATGTCAATGAGAAGACTTAACTTGGCACCAAACTCCAAAATTGGATCGTGTAGTTGGGGTAGGGAGATCGTAGATGCTCGCCAAAATTTGTTGTGCATGAGGACACAAAAAGAACAGATGGTTCATGTCTTCGTCATCGGCACAACATCTTTTACATTGGATATTATTCGTAATACCCTTATATGCCAGATTTATCCCAATAGGAAGAGCATTCAAGAGACACCTCCACAAAAAATGTTTGAGTTTTGGCGTGATATCGAGCTTCCAGACAGCAGACTTAATAGCAGGGTTACCCAGAGGCAGATGAATGTTCGAAGTTTGGGAGTCTAGATGAACAGCAAGCTAGTGTCCGTACTTGACAGTATAGTTTTCATCCTGTGTAAAATGCCATCCAGAGATATCATCAAATTTCCATGTACTTAAGTGTAGTGAGGAAATGAGGTCAATGTCCTCATGCATGAAGTGTGCTTCAAGCTTCAGAGTGTCCCAATCACCCTGAAGGTTTAGAAGCTCCGAGACTTTCTGTATTGGTGATACAGGGCCATAAATCTTGGCCGGTGGTCGAGGAGGTACTGTAGGTAACCAATTATCATGTCATATGTTGGTGCGAGCACCGTTCCCAATCACAACCCGCATGCCCTTTAGCAGTAAATCTTTTCCAGCTAATAAAGATTTCCAGATAAAATATATTTTTGTACCACCAGTTTTTTGGAGTATTGAAGAATAAGGAAAAATACCGACCTTTCAGAACCCGAGATGCTAGATTAGTTGGATCTTGCATGATACGCCATACTTGCTTTGCTATTAGTCCTATGTTGAAATTTTCAATATCACGAAATCCCAAACCTCCATCCTTCTTAGGAATGCTCAATCTCTTCCAAGAGTACCAATGCATGGATTTCCGATCCTTGCCTTTACTCCAGCAGAACTTTGCAATAATCTTCTCAATTTCTTCGCAAGTGCCAATAGATAGTTTGAAGCAGTTCATCGTATAAACCGAAAGGACTAAGGCTCTTGTTTTGAGTAAGATTTCTGTACCAACTTCCGAAAGAAATTTATTTGACCATCCTTCAGTGCGGTGTTTGACTTTGTTAACAATATATTGAAACACGTCCTTCTTTCTTCTATCAATTTGTTCTGGCAAACCCAAGTAGTTACCATGTCCACCATCATTATGAATATTTAGAAGAAACCGGAGGTTAGTTTTAACCTCATCTCGTACTCATGAGCCAAAGGTTACTGTAGATTTATGAAGATTGACAGCTTGTCCCGAAAGTTGCTCATAGGTCTCTAGAGTACATCGTATTGTTCTTGCGGATTGGGGATGGGCATGACAGAAGAAGAGAGCATCATCTGCGAAAAAAGGTTATTCACTATAGGTCCTGATTGACTTATTTTCATACCTTTTATTTTCCATTGAGCCGCCGCTTGATTAAAGAGATGAGTTAGAACCTCAGCACAAAGTATAAAAAGATAAGGCGACAAAGGGTCTCCTTGTCTGATACCACGAGTAGGAGTGATATGACCTTGAGGGGACCCATTGATGAGCGCGGAGAAGAACACTGATTCAACATATTTCATGATCCAGGAAATCCATTTCAGATCAAATCCCATGGCCACGATAGTGTCATACAAGAATTTCCATTCCACACGGTCATAAGCTTTAGATATATCAGTTTTGACCGCCATGTACGAGTTAGCCCAACGTTTCCTTGATTTTAAAGAATGTAATATCTCATGAGTGACTATAACATATTCCACACCTTGACGACCGGGGATGAAAGCAGCTTGATTGTCCGAGATTATGTGCCCCAAGATTCCCTTTAACCGGTTAACCAATATCTTCGAAATTATTTTGTAGGAGTGCAGAGAGCAATTGATCAAAAATCCGTCATTGTTTTCCGGACATCAATTTTTGGTAAGATAAAGAGATTTGTGTGATTATTGTGGTCCTCCATAATTCCATGATCAAAGAAGTTACGAATTACCCGAATAACATCATCTTTGATAGTAGTCCAGAATTGTTGAAAAAAGCCTCGGTGAAGCCATCTGGGCCTGGTGCATAATTTGGGCCAATATTAAATGATGCTTGCTTGATTTCTACATCTTTGATGTCTCTTATGAGATTTTCGTTCATACTTGGAGTTATTCTTCTCTCAAAATTGCGAAAGACTTCATGACTTAGACTTTCGTAATTTCGATCCACGGTAGAAGTAAAAAGTCTTGTAAAGTATGTGCTAGCTGCTCTATCAATATCTTCATCACCTTGAAAGATACGACCTTGATCATCCTCTATGGCGAGAACCCGGTTCCTAGCAAGAAGAGATTTAGTAGCCGCGAAAAAGAATTTTGTGTTGCGATCTCCATGAGCTAGCCATTGATTGCGGCTCTTTACTTTCCAAAAAAGTTCCTCATTATTGTATGCTCTTGCCAAGTCATGTTTAAGTTCTATAAATCTCTCACTTGAAACACCATTGGTTTGAGCCTCATCAAGCTCCTTTCGCAATGAAGCTATTCGGAGAGCTGCATTTGTGTTATTCGATCTTCGCCATCGTGATATTTATTTGCGAGAGAGACGGAGCTTATCTTGTAATGAGCTTTGGTGCCGAGAATTAGAAAGCCAATTTGAGGTTACAACTTGACGAAAATCCTCATTATCGAAGAGATTACTCTTGTAGTAAAATCTGCCTCGGGTTGTTTCTATCACAGGCGATGAATGGATCATCAAGGGACGATGATCGAAGCCCTCGAATGGGAGAAATTCTACCAAGACCAATGGGAAATGAGAAAGCCAACTAGAGTTTGCCATGGATCTATCCAAGCAACACCAAATCGTATGGTTTCCTCTCTTTCCTTAAAACCACAAGTAGCAATCATACGTCTAAAGTTTGTGAAGCTGCCCTCGCATCTTCTCGGACCACCCTTCTTTTCATTATTAGAAACTATCTCGTTAAAGTCTCCCGATATCAACCATGGTGTGTCTCGTGTCATGGCTATTCTCTCTCGGATCAAAGTTGTTTATATTCCCATTCCGACAACGATTCCTAGTGGAGTTGTTAGTGTGAAGAAGGTCGACATTGTTGTTATTGACAAACACTTGAATTTTCCTACAAACCATTATTAGAAAATATTAATTTGTCTCAAGGTATTAGGTATACGTACTTTTTAGACGAACGTGTCAATTTGTAATTTTTATATAGGAATGTCAATATCATTAATGAAATAAAAGAGGGTTACAAAAAATGTTAACCTATACTATGTTTTCTTTGTCCAAAAAAGAAATAAAAAAACAAGGTCAACAACATTTAGAAAACTAATAACAGGAAGGATTCTAGTATAGCCAAAAGGCAAAAAAATATTTGAATTTCTTCCAGTCACGCCTTATCAAGATTGTATTCTTGACTTCTCTGTCAATATCTTTGAAGATATTCTCGTGCGGGATGAATTGCTGATTATGCAGAACATTGTTTCTCTGTTTCCAGAGATGGTAGATTGTCGACTATGCTGCAACCTTACAGAGGAGACCCTTTTCCATGCTATAAGAGCATCTCAAGTGAAGAGACCCTTGTTTATGCTATAAGAGCATCCCAAGTGAGAAATAAGCATTGTCGAAGTCTTAGCATCCTTTGTATCAGATTCCATATCCTCTCACTGAATCTAAATTTGAGAAGTAGGTGATCCCTCGTTTCTTCGTGTATCGAGCAGAAGCAGCAACCACTAGGTACCTAAAGACCCCATGAGGCTAGACGAAACCTTGTTGGGAGGCGATCGAGCTGAGCAGTCCACATACATAAAGCATTTTTGTTTATTGCCCCTTTGAACCATATTGATCCTGGCCAATTCTTAATTGTTACCCTCTCTCTTAAGTGTTCCCAGGTCCGTGACGTTGAGAAGTATTCTGCTTCTTCATTTCCAGTGATCCACATGTAAAAATTATTCGTGTCTGAAGTAGCTGGTAGAGTGATATTTGATAGGTGAAACTGCAAGCCTAGAGCTTGCTCTGATCTGGTCGAAGGTAGCCTCCACCCTTGCTCATCCAATACATCACTTACTTTTGCATCTTGATTCACTCTTAGCTGCTCAGGTACTAAATCTCTAAATATTTCTATGAGGGGACCTAGAGTAGATCAGTGATCATACCAAAAAGAAGTTGTTCTTCCATTCCCCAATCTACATCTTAGGAATCTTCTAGCTAAAGGTCTCAAATGTAATAAACATTTCCAGCCTGAAGAGTCCTTTTGCTTCTCCTCAACTGCCCAAAATCTGCTAGTTTTTATATGATGATGCTTGTGCCAAGCGACCCACAGTGACCCACTTTTTGAGAAGAGAAGCCAACACAACTTCAACAACATAGTTTTGTTCTAAGTTGTAAGCTTTCTCAAACCCAAGCCTCCTTCATTTTTTGGGAGACATAAGGCATGCCAAGCAACCTTTGCACCTCTTCCGGAGCTCACCACCTGACCACAAGAACCTGGAGCAAAGAGACTCCAATTTTCTGATACAACCCTTTGGTAAAACGAAGTTGAGGTCCAGAAATTTATCGTTTCATAGATCACTGCCGATATCAACTGCAAGCGCCCTGCAAAAGAAAGAGATCTTGTTTCCCATGTTCTGAATTTATATGTTGATGCAACCTTTGATCTTCTGAAAAAGAGATCTGAACTTTTCTTTTGTGTTTTTTTTTTGATTTTCTGATTTTTTATGAGAAGAAGGTGATAGATAGAAGGAGNGAGAAGAAGCAGTGAAAAGATGAGAATGAGGGATTTTCAGATATTGATAGATGGATAGATGGGTTCTTTAGATCGGGTGAATGAACTCCCTTTATGATCTTAAAGAAGAAGCTGTGGAGAATGAACTCTGTAACAAAAGGTTTGTTCAAAGATGAACAAAGGTTTCACAATCTCAGTGAAGAAAAAGAAACGAAACTTTTCATAAAATGTTCGATGANCAAACTCGTTGATACTCTAGTTCTCATGCACTCTTCTGAACCTTGGCATAAAGATACTCCCTCCAGGCTCGAACACATAGTATTGTAACCCTTTATCGTTCCAGAAATACCTGTTAAGACTTTGCTGAAAGCCAATAGCTTCTAAGTCAAGTGATTTCGATCTAGCACGCCTAATTCTCTTAGACACATGACCACATACTCTCATATTAGTCTTCTTCTGATCCAGAACGCCCCTGTCCACTCCAAACTCTTCCACTTGTTGCATCAGCTTATGCTGAAAAGTTGTAGAACATACCATGGACGTGTTGTTTTTGTCGCTGGACACACATGTCATTCCCCCTAGCTTGAAAACAAAGTGTGGCAGCCCCTTAACATGCCTTAGATGCTACCCAATATTCATTGTGTGCTCTTTCTCGCAGACTGATTTTGATCCATTGAATTCTGTCTCTTCAGCCACGTTTTGATCATGAATTATAACACTTACAGCCTTTGGTTCCTCCTCTTGATTCAGCTTTTCAAATTGATGATTTTCTTCGCAAAGAACAGTTAGTTTCGGTTCCTTCTCTTTGATCTCTTCAGTTGCAGCAGTTGAGGATGGAGGTCTGGCTGAAATCGATTGCTTGATGTCCTCTTGAACAGCTCGCTCTCAGACTTCGTGGCCTCCTTGCTAGTAATTGGATGTTCCATGCTTTGATAAAGTTCTGGTTTTGATGTCAGAACTTCAGCAATTGCAGAAGCAATGGCTTTTATCTGCCATTCAGTCAACATCACCTCTTGTGTCTTCTTACTTTTGCTGAAATCCCCAGCCATGGTTTCTAGTGATCTCTGATTCAGTTGCTTTGATATCACTTGATGCAACCCTGGGTCTTCTGAAAAAGAGATCTGAACTTTTCTTTTGTGTTTTTTTTTTATTTTATGGTTTTTTATGAGAAGAAGGTGATAGAGAGAAGGAGGGATTTTCAGATATTGATAGATGGATAGATGTGTTCTTTAGATCAGGTGAATGAACTCCCTTTATGATCTTAAAGAAGAAGCTGTAGAGAATGAACTCTGTAGCAAAAGGTTNTTATGATCTTAAAGAAGAAGCTGTAGAGAATGAACTCTGTAGCAAAAGGTTTGTTCAAAGATGAACAAAGGTCCTGATGCAACCCTGCATCTTCTGAAAAAGAGATCTGAACTTTTCTTTTGTGTTTTTTTTTTATTTT
>OVAN01009781.1:0-16523 GCA_900406275.1 Anastatica hierochuntica | reverse complement strand
ATATAAAATCTCTATTATCTAGAGAAACGGAGACAACAAAGGTTTCAAACCCTTTTGACCATCATCCTATGTAAGTGAAGGATGCAACTATGCATCAAAACAAGATTGTTATTTTTTTGAATTTTTCTCAAAATCAGTGAGTTAACACCTACGAAAATATTTTTATATTAATGCATTCTAAATTTTACATATATATTAAATTTGCAGAGAGTTTTGTGTATTAGGAAAGTTAAAATATAGAGTATTTTGAAAGTTGTGTTTAATAAATTTTTTTGTCACAAAAGAATATTTTATTAGACTTCACAAACGAAGTATCTTGAACCAAAAGGATTCGTTTTGCTAACGAATCCGTAAAAGAATTCGCACTTCTTGGAATAAACGAAAAAACAAAAGAAGCAAAACAAGGGAGAAGAGCCTTGATATCAGTAAGAAAACCAATGATGTCAATGTGGTCTTCTCTACGACTGATCAAATTGACCAAAACTTGAGAGTCAGAGTAGAAATGCAACTCATCTATCCCTATCACTAGAGCCTAGCGAAGCGCTGTCCAGACAACCAAGACCTCCGCCGCTAAAGCCAATGGTAACACCTCCTTGAAAGAGACATACGTAGCCAAAGTAGTCCCGTTAGGAGCTTCATAAAACCATCCCATACCACACTAAATTTTAATTGAATCATAAAATCAACGAAAACCAAACTTTTTGAATAACAATGGATTTCAAGTGGACATTTAAAATCATCAAACCAGATTTTATCAAAAATGTTATAATACATAAACCAATAACAACGGATTCTAAAACTTCTAACAATCTACAAAAATACCACCACCTATAACCCCCTCTTAATCCTAGGATTATTCTCCAATACAAGTTCTTTGGAAATATACATGCATTAATGGAATTCAATTCTTAACTAAAGTACTATAGATTTAAAATATTTTCAAATCAGTTTAATAACCCAAAAGACTAAAAGCTTTTAATTCTGAAAGATTTTAATCTGCCATAATGCTATTAGGCCAGGGTTAAGTGGAGACTATCTAGTATTTTTTGTTTGTTTGGTCAACCATTTTTGGCATATAAGTGAAAATTTAATACTATATTAAATTGATCAAAAGATATACTAGTTAATATAATTAAATGATTGGTATACATATAATACACTCAAATATACAAAAGTGATGTGAGAAAAAGAAAGAGACAAGAAAAGCTGGGGGGTTCCAGTTTCTGCTGCTAAGTTTAATTGTGGCATAAGACAGAAGAAGCTTTTGTTAAGGATTGTGCATATGGTCATAAAATAAAATAAATGTGTAACTGTTAGAAAGAAAGAATAAATAAAAGAAGACAGGTGGTGAAACAGTAAATCTAATCTGTTCTTTTTTGTCTAGAGAAAGAAAATTTACATCAACAGTTAAAAAAAGTTAAAAAGAACAAGATCTTTTAGTGTTGTCATAATGTTCTTGTGTTCCAAAGGCTGTGTTATTACCCTGCAATTCATGGATGGTTTCTCGACTTTCTAATCAATTGCATGCATAAACAAAGGAACATGAGCATACATTATTTATATATATAGTGTATATATCAATATTTATTTATTTTTTATATGTAAATGTCTCGATATATAAGTCTATTTATATACAAGCACCCATAATTTAGTGGTTGATTAAATGGTTGATCAATGAGATATGATGATCAATTCTCGAAAACGAAAGTTTATGCAAATAGATTAACGAGATCACGCTTATAGGAAATCTTGAGCATCATGAAAGCGAAGCCGTTTGTTTTGGTGCCGAGAGTCAATAAAAATGGAAAGATTTGTCCAGTAAAAAAATATCATTATAATTGTTTATCATAATTTATAATAGAGATAATAATTGAAACGATAAAAAAGACATGTATATTTGTCTATATCTCTTTTTTTTTTAAATTCACTTGATGAGAGTTCGAAGTTTTCCTTTTCATTTATGAAGAGAAGATCTTAGGAGCAATTCTTAAAAATATCACTAATTAACATAAGTTTTTGTTATAAATCTACCATCCACGAGTCAAGTTTTATTTGTATGTCATATATATATATATATATATATATATACATTTTTTTGTTTGTATGGCAGTAAATGTATGAGAATTAAGATTTTGTCGAGATGCAAAATGATTTGACAAGACAAGACACTAGATATGCTTTTGCGTGTGTGAAGTGATACTGATGTGTACTTACTCTGATTTGACCTCTCATTCTCTTTTTTATCTCTACCCAATAAGTAAATAATTTTGGTTAGTTGCTATTCACTTATTTGACCATTAATCTAATAATTCATTTCTTTGATGCTCTGTTACAATTACTGAATAAGTTGATAGTGTGCCATTTGGTCTTTTAGAACCTTGCCAATGACACTCAAGAGCATGATCAATCTACAAAGCCACAGTTTTAAAAAGTTAGATATTGTTTACATGATTTTCAAAAAAAAAATGAGACTGCTTTCATTATTAACTTATTTTCTCAAAATATGAATCGCAATGCGAGCTCAAGTTTACCTTGCTTAGACATTTCTAACACACCTCTATTTTAGATATTTCTATAAAAAAAAAAATAGAGATAGAGATCTTGCTCTAATGTGTTCCTCTATAATAGAAGAATGCTATATTTGCCTCTATATTTGATAGCATTGCTCTATTTATAGAGGCAAATATAGCATTCCTCTATTTAATTTAACTCTTAGCCGGTTAATTTTTCAAGTTTACAGTTTATCACTATCAATTAATAAAAAGTACTTTAAAATCTCTTTTTATAGAATATGAAAAAATTTATAAAATTTGAGAGTATAATTTTTCTTACGTAAAATTTGTTCATGATTGTAGACAATTTTATAATTTTGACAATTTCTTACATAATTTTTCTTACGTAAAATTTGTTCATGATGAAACCAAATTTTATAATTTTTTTTCATATTCTATGAAAATAGATTTTAAAGTACTTTTTATTAATTGATAGTAATAAACTGTAAACTTGAAAAATTAACTGGCGAAAACGTATTTTTATTTTGTGTGAAAGGTGTAGAACATCTAGTTTTGGTTATATGATATAATCTTAGGTTGTATTTAAGACAATTGAATTTGTAGGAAAATGCATTATGCAATCTTCAACCAAAATATCATCTTCCACCTATTTTTTTCACCCCTAAACTAGAGTTTTAACACGCACAATCGCGCAAGTTTTTTTTAATAATTTTATATATAATTAATCATGTTTAGATTTTTCGAGTATCAGCTTTATAATTTTTGGTTATTTCGAGTTTCAGATTCGGGTTTAAGTTCAAAACTTTTAGAATTTTCAGTTATATCGAATTTTGGGTTCAATTTAGATTTGAGATTTTCGAACTTTCAGATTTTCTCGGATACTCATATGGGTTTAGTTCGGATAATATTCAATTACCGAAATACCGTGAAACAAAACCCGTTAGAGTATTTTTAAAAACATCAGATGACTAAACTTAAATTTTTATAGTTTATATTTATAAATTTTTATAGATTTTTCTAAATTTTATCACTTTATAAGTTTATTTGAATTTTTGTAACAAATTTTCTTTAAAAAATAATAATATTATAATATAATTATTTTAAAAATTATGAATTTATTTTAAATTTGAAAACAAACTATATTTAAATTTGATAAATATTGATGATTTTAAATTGTGCTTGTTTACAATTTTGATAGTGCGTTAGTGAAAAGAATATTACAATATTTTAATATTTTTTTTGAAATATGTAAATGAGTTATTAGTATTATTTTAATTTATTAGATACATTTAACAAAAAAATTAAATTATGTTTATTTTAAAAAATCACACATTAAGATAGATAAAACAACTGCAATTTTTAGCCAATCAACGTAACATATTTTTATAAAAAAAATAGAGAGCATTAAGGCAAGTGATATACTAAGTTTCAAAAGGGCAAAACTAAGTTGACTGACGATATAATTCAACTCAGCCTTATGCATTGTAAAACTTGGCGAACGGAAGCAATTTGTCAAAGAGAAAGAAAATTTATGAAAAGCAAAGTTGTTATTGTATGCACAAGGAAGAAGTCGGAATTATTTGCGTGGTTTACTTCTTGCGAGCTAGCGCAGCTACGATACCCCCGGCTATGAGACCTACGGCTCCTACAGCTGTAGCCGTGATGCCTATCCCGATAACACCATCTGCGAGTACAATACTATTTTAGTAACCTCTTTGACTCAATTCGAAGTTCTGCTACTAACAACATTCGTAGTCTCAAAAACTTTCGTTGGTTTTGGTGCGACTTACCCTTTGTGATTTTGTCTTCGATGGTCTTCTTTAGGACCAAAGCTTGTCTCCAATCAGGTTGCACCTACGAAACAAAACCATCCATCAAAGACTCAAACAAGGTGCACAGTAAAAATATACATCCGCGGTGTATAAAGAAAAGGGTCGGGAAGTGGATGAAACCAACCTCGATACAGCGGTCAACGAGCTGCCTGCTCTTCGAGTAATCCCCAATTCTGTAATATCCAACAGCAAGAAGATAGAGTTTCTCTCGGTCCTCTAGAGGAGGAGCACTGTTTGCCAGAGATGCTGCAACAACAACAACAACAACAACAACAAAAACCGATTTACAAATCTAGAAAGCCTTTTTCGTGTCAAAAGTTTTGTAGCCAAACCAGACTTTTAAGGCCATGTTTTTCAGAGGATTGCAATTACCTTCAAGCATGGCTATTCCGCGTTGGACATCTTCGGTTTGATGAGAGTGAACAAGAGCCCACGACAAACGCATTAAGCATTCCTTCTTACGTTCTTCAGATCCAGCATCTGTGGCTTCACGAACCTCTTTTTCACATCCCTGCACATCAAAACAACATTTAGAGTTTAGCTGCTATCTAACAAAAAACGATGACACTGTGATCTCTCTAGGTGCATCTCACATCAAGATGATATCACAACTCATGAACTTCTAAAAGTTCAATATCGATCAAAGACGGACGAATCATCGAGAAATCAAAACCTGATTACAGAAATGTCAACAGAAATTGCCAAAAGAACTACATTAGAGCTTAGCTAGTGAAGATCTAAGAAGCGATCTAACAAAAAGACGATGATCCTGTGACTCTAAACTCGAAATCTCTAGATGCAAGGATCCAACATTACGCTCACGTGAAAACTTCTAAAAGTTCGATATCGATCGAAGACGGACTAATCATCGAGAAATCAAAATCCGATTCCAGAATCTCAACAGAAGTTGCCAAAATATCACGAAAACATCTCGCGATTCCACTATTTTTCTTCAGAAAGAAGAAGAAGAAGAAGAAAACTTACAGCGATGACATCTCCTTCGCACCATGGGATCTTATCGCCGCCGCTGAAGAATGAACCGACGGAGTCAAAGAAGTTTCCGATCTTAACATCCATTGAAACCGATTTTTCAAGCTTTTGATTCACCGTTCACGCGGTTGTCTTCGTCTTCTTCGTCTCCGTTCTCTTAAAGAGAGAAAATGGACTTGCCCCTCAAGCTCAGGAAAGGATATTTATCCATCAATAAGACCCCTATACTTTTAAATCTTCCCACATTTGCCCCAAATCTTTTATTTTTGTCATTAAAAACCCTATGTGATCACAAACATTTTACAATTTGCAAGTAATCTACATTATCTCATACAACTTTTTACACATACACAAGAGCTTTTTTACAAGTTCACAAGGCAGGTGGATATGCAATATTATTGAAGTTTGATTCTGATCTCTGCGCGGCTCTATGAACCGCTCTTCTTAAGCTCCATTCGTAACAAAACTCCAAAGTTAGCCTTAGTGCGGTTCCTATCCCTAGAACCACTATCACTCCTTGCAAACCAAACCAACCGATATAGAAGAATATCACAACAACTTTACTTTAAGTATCACTACCATAACATCCAAATACGTACCAATGATTATATTAACCGGGAGTGCAGAGACACCAAGTGTGATGGATATTAACACATCCAACATTAAACCGCCTATTAGAATCGAGAATGCTACCCGTAGAGGACTGAAACATCCCTGTGAACGACGAAAAATATAAAAATTTATCGATACAACATAACTAGTCTTTTACATTTTGATGCATTTACTCTTTCACGATGTTCTTGTCTATAGGTGGGATCAATCCTCCAAACCCAATAGTTTGTCTGTTCACAAGGCAAGAAGAAACCGAGTCATAAGCTTATAGTATTCGCTTCTTTGTTCGAAGGAAAAGAATGTTACTTACACTTGGTTGAGTCTGTGGAGGTAACACATTGACAGCAACAACCCTGAAGAAACGAAAGAGAAATTCGTAGAAAACTAATAAGCAAATCGAATCAAGCGAATGCGAAATGTTTACTCACTGGCAAATCTCGCATTGGCTAGAGCCTTTTGTGCGAAACCACGCGTCTATACATGACCTATGAGCTTTCGCAAGACCACCGCGACATTGGCAACCTAGTTCAATCAACACCTCTTCTTTCTCTTGAAGACAAACTCTACTTAGACAAAAACATATCACAACGTATGAGAAGAAACAGAGCATTGTAAATTCACATTCTTGGAACCGTTAAGGGAAAGGAGACCAAACCTACACTGCTCATGAGAACTAATGTTCCTAGACAAACAAACCGAGTTCTTAGCCGATTCTGCAGTTTCATCTTCGTGACTAGAATCTCCATTGCAGACAACAATGGTGAGATTAACTTCTTTGACATACTCGTTTATTGACTCGCTCTGCTTCTTGAGAGCCTTGTCTTGTTGCTTCTCAACGTCACCAACTAAAGTGGAGCTACTCTGCATCTGATTCTTGGCAACAACAAGAAGTTTCCTTCTTCAATTAGCAAAAAGATCAAAACTTTGAAACTTAGAATCTTTCACTTCAAGTTGTAATCATACTTTCTCTCTCTCTCTGCAAACAGATTTCGAAGCGAAGCGAGACTTACCTATACGTATGAAACAGAGGAGTAGAAGAAACACACAAACTTCGTGAATCGCAGAGAGAAAAAACAAGACTTTCAATTTTTTTTCTTTGCTCACAGATTGATGGAAGCAAAAAGCATCGATTTTTATTTGATTTTTAGTGAATTTTAATGGTAAAGAAACCATAACCCTTGGATTAACACAGAGTCTAATCTCAACCGTTGGATTGGATTTTTTTTCTCCTACAAAAAAAAGTTTTTTTGCTATTACAGGATATGTCATTAGAAACTTGTAGTTACATTACTATAAAAAGAACAAAAGCTTAAAATAATCGGACAGATTTGCTGAAAGTTTGAAACTTTTTTAAACTCCGTGCATCTAAATCATATGCTTCTTGTGTTCTTCGTTTGCTTAATCTTCTGCTACAGTATCTAATTGGTTTCATCAAGTTTTTCAATATCTTGTTCATTCCTAATCCTCTTCGGCTTTGGCGCGACGGATTTGTATGTATCGGGGAAACGTCGAGGACCGCATTGTACATCGAAGAGAAGCCGGATTCGGATAGGCTACGACCAAGCAAAGCATTGCTTAAGTGAGCTTCGAAAGATAACCGTTCTAACCGATCCATCAGCGAGCTTTGATCGTCCCCGAAGCTATGAATCAATGGCGGAGTCGTCTCCATGGTTCTTCTTGTGTTCCTAAAATGTATAGGAACTGTTCTTTTTAAGGAAAGACATAAGTGGAAACATTGTTAAGAACAAGCAAAGGATCTTTACTTTGTTTTCACTTCTGTTTAAAGCAAAGGATCTTCTAGGAAACATTAAGTTACATATTACAAATAGGTACAAGTACATGTGATGGGTTTTGTGATTGGTTTTCACTTCACCATACACATCGGTAGGCAACGTGCGACTCGGTGAGTTCGCCTCTGTACTTCACTTTCACAACTTGCCCTTTCTCTAATCCGTAGTACCGCACGATTGCATCTTTTTTTGAAATCCGAGGAAGCTGTCAAATGTTTTGTTTCCCCAAAAGAAAGAGTTAATCGGGAGAAGATTGAGTTAATGTAAAACCGAGTTTTGAGTTCCATAACGTACCTGTTTTTCCTCGATACTGAACTTCTTGAGAAGTGCTGTCTTCTCTTTATCACTCAGAACCCGATGTTGCGGCTTCAGTACATGTTTTGTTATGTTGACTAGCAAGTCGGTTATCTTAACAAGATAGCAAGAAGGAATCCAGGTGTTACGGGTTTGAAGTTTGTCGTGCAATACAAACGAGATCAGGAAGAATAATCTGTGTATATATACCTGGAATATTTCGACCTTGAAAGAGAAAAGTTCGATGGCTTTCAAGGCTTGATTGGTAACGTGATTTTGTAGAACCAATATCAGCCCGGTTATGGTTTCTTGGCTTAGTACCTCTGCTGCAACACTGCGGATTGCGTTGACTTTAACCATACCAGTACCAAAAAAGACAACCTTGACCTGGAAAACCAAAAATCACAAAACTTCTTGAACCCGACCTTTCAAAGTTCAAACCAATAACACACTCTTATTACAGGATCATCACAACAAGATATCTACTGATATGCCATAAGACTAGAGCTGATGCAACACGATAGTAGATATTCGTTAGCAAGTGAGAATTTGTAAGAGTATATACGAAATCTGCTGTCGTTACTAAAGAAACCAAAGTCATAAGGAACCTCCAGACAAGAAGATTCATAAAAGAAGGGCAGTTCATACGGGTTGTGAAAGACAAGCATATGCTTATGAGCATCACAAATCAGTGACAACACGAAATGAACCAACCAACCAACAAAGAAAGCTAAGACTTTCAGCAAAAAAATCAACTTAGGTGAAAGGCTCTTCCATAGTTTGTTTGACATCTAGACTCATACATGCGGACTTAGCAAAACTCACACATTTAAACATGCTCTAAAGACACCGAGGAAATCACTCAAAGCACTTCGTCAACAATATTTCATCAGAATGTTCGATTTACCAAAAAACATTGCGCATTACAGAGCTTCAAAGGGCAAACAGACTAATATCATACTGAAACTGATACCGAAGAAAATCTAGTAATCTGAATCCATAAACGCAACCATTGTAACTTCAATTCAAAGATGATCGACCAAAAATATCCCGCATTTCGGATTTTCCGCCATTTTTCCCTCAGCCAAACACTAATCCCCAACATGCAAATGCAAAAGAAAATCGAAAAATCGAATGCGAAATGATGTATGCATAGACCTTTTTCGACATCTACTGGATTTCTAGCTATCAAAACTCACACATTTGACCATTCTCCAAAGAGATCAGATCACTCAAGCACTTCGTCAACAATGTACATAAGAAAATTTTCAAATTACATTAGAGATCAATCCTAATTCAAACTAGATTCAGTCATTCGAATCCATAAACGTCGAAGATTAGCGACGAAACTAATCACCCAAACACTAAACCCCAAACATGCAGAGTCAAAACCACCTCGAAAATCGAAAAATCACTGAAATGTTGTATACAATAACCTTTTTGGAAGAATCGGAGCGATGCTGAGCAGAGATACGGAGACGGTCAACGTCGGGACGCTCGCCGTAAACAGATCGAAAATCATGGAGGGAGAGATTGATATCTTCGTCGGAAACTTCGTATCCTCTGTCTCGGAGCATCTCCAAAGTATTCCGCCGAGCAAGGTAGTATCTATGGCTCTCTTCACTCGACGGATCCACATACTTGCTTAGACACTGACCTGAACTCGAACCAAGAGCCGAAGCTTTCTCGTTCCCTTTCTCCTCCATTTTCTCGCATTCTATGTAAGCAGTGAACAGAGTAAATAATACTTAAGGGAGAACGTAAACGATGTCGTTTACGTGAGTTTTATATTTTGGGATAACTGGAGAAGACGACGAAGTTAGAAACGACATCGTTTTGTTGCATCTAACACAAGTCAATTTGGGTTAGAGCCCAATAAGGAAATCTTTTTAAGCGGACTTTTTTGACCAAAAAATCATCAACTTTGGACATTTTAATTTTCAACTTTTAAAACTTGGACATTTAAATCCCAATTTTTGGTTGATCAAGCCAAAAAGATCTTGGTCCACTTACACTACCAACTAGGTTTGGGCGTTCGACTATCCGTTCGGTTTCGATTCGGTAATTTCGGTTTTCAAAAATTGAAACCATTTGGGTCTTTAAATATTTTAGTTCGGTTTCAGTTTGTCTCCGGTTCAGGTTCGGTTTCGGTTCGTCTCCGGTTCAGGTTCGGTTCCGATTGAATTAAGTAACCCCTCGGATATACATTTACGAGTATTTTTGAATTTTTCGATTATTTACGAGTTTTCGGGTATTTTCGGGTAATTTTGCATATTTTTAGGTATTTTGAATACTTTCATGCATTTTTAGGTATTTTCGGTTTTATTCGATTACCCGAAATATTACGGTTCGGTTTTGTTCGGTTCCGGTTATTTCGGTTCTCGAAAATTGGAACCGTTCGGATAAATTTTAGTTTTTTTCGGTTTCGGTTCGGTTTCAGTTATCGGTTTTTCGGTTCCGGGTAGTTTGCCCAGCCCAACTACCGACCTACACTACCAACTTGCTAGTTAACTTTTCAATATGTGGAATTTCGTAAGTTTCTTGGTTGATGATGAGAAGAAAATCCTCATGTGTTGTGATTACTTGACACACCAATGCCAACCTATGGCATACATCTTTGGAGAGGACAATATAGTCAGCGAACTTGATGTCGTCCGAGGCAAACGAAAAAGAGGCAAATGATTTAAGATTTACCGATGTACATACATTCATTATCACCATCATCATTGATACAGTATCATTTCATCTATATTCCCTCTCTGCATTACCTAATGAAACCATTTTATTTACCAGCAGAAGCATTCCTATAGCAATCTAAACCGAAAAAGAAGCATTTCATCGCGATAGAAATCATACAGCGGTTGTGATACTAATACCGTCGAATCTAGGAAGTGATATATCTATTGAGATCCCTTCTTCTATTGATTTCCTCTTGTTTTTAGTACTACTCAATGTGGTATGCTCCTCCTCTTGTTGTACTAATTGCAAATCTTGTCCCAAAGGCAAGTTTTCAATATCGGTTTCAACCGCTGCTTCAACGGTTCTTCCGTTTTCGTCTTTCGAAGGTTTCTCGATCTTTTCCACCTTTGTTTTCATCATGTAAGGTTTCAACTTGTTGAGATCAGACAATCTTACTGGTTTCAAGAAAAACTCTTCAGCTCCTTCTTCTAAACATCTATGCATAATCAAGATTTCCTCGGTCACAAAAACACATTCGAAAAGGGACTCAAACTCAAATCTTTCATTGTTTCTCACCTGCTGATTCTTGCGGGAACATTCTCAGAAGACATTATAACTACTGGTATGTTCTTAAAAGCCGATGATTCCTACACAAATTGTAAAACAAAATTCATACTTAACTCCCCGATAAATCGAAAAGATGTTACTAACATCGTAAATGCGAGTAAACAAACACAAAAACAAGAACCTTGAGCTTCTTGAGCAAATCATAACCAGTCATGTTAGGCATACAATAATCTGTGATTATAAGATTCACTTCAACTTCCTAAGACACAATCAAAAACAGAGCAATTAACAAAACTTAACATTGAAGTAATGTTTAAACAAAAACAGAGCAAAACTTTCGAACCTGATGAGTTTTAGCTTCAACGATACCTTCTCTTAAACCCAGAAACTCTAAAGCTTTAAACCCTGAATCAACAGTTGTTACTGCAAATAACATCAAAAAGCTTAAGATCTTTCTTACAAACAAATAAAAATCGAAACTTTTCAAAATTTTACCTTGATATGAAGACTTTTGAAGCAATCTCTCTATAAGTTTCCGATCGATTAAACAATCATCAACAGCTAAAACATGAAACTGAGGTTCCATTGCCATACCCATTTGCAGAAATCTCAAAATCGACGAACCCAAATGCAAAAGTCTTCAACTTTTTTCTTTTTTCAGAAGAAAGAATCAATCTTTTTGATTTCAAATGATGATAGGAAGAAGAGAAGTTAAAGAGTTTTGTGCTTAAAAGAAGAATCTGTTTGTTTTCTTTCTTCTACCAAATCTTGCAAAAGAACTAATTAAAGCTTTGAATTGTGGAGAAAGCAAAGTTCTTATGGTAGAAATATAAAAGTTAGTTTTTTTAAGAAGACAATGCAGAAGGAAGGAGAAGAAGAAAACAAAGGTTTTAGAGAAATGAAAATAGAATAATGAAAACGAATCTTTTTATGAAGATTTTTAGGGATTAAAAGATAAGTGGAGGAGATAGGCTTTTGCAATTTTTGTAATATGATACTACTATAACCTTGGACCCATTTGGTGAGGAGGGAGTGTGTATTTTGGTATAAGTAGAGTTGTAAAATTTGATGGATTGTCTTCATTTTCTTTTCCGTCCGCTGAAGTTTTACACTTAGCCGATAAAGATGAAATTACATTTTCGGAATCATAAGACGGCAGGTTTACGAATACATCCGAAGAACCGGTTTAAAAGCAATGAAAACTACACTTAACAATGAGTAGAAGTTTAAAGGCAGCCCTATGAAATAAACTTGGAATTTAAATAGAAAAACTTCTAGAAGGCAAAGTCGTCAAAACCGGAAGCAGAAAATAACCGAGTACATCGTCGAGATTATTTGAGATGAAGAATGAAGCTCTTTATATTGCTCCGCTGAAATCGAGCCACGAACAAAAGTCGCTCATTATAATGTTTCGGCCAAACGAAACCACAAGCAGAAAATAACCTCTAAAACCCGAGTATACAAGGAAAAGACAATGTGAACCATCGACTTTCCAAACGACTTGATGTGGGACTCATTCCTTAATTTGTAAAGAAAATCGGATGCAAAACGATCCGTGGTTTCATTTTAGGGAAAGCACACGGTGCTATGGAAGTCATCGGCTACCAACCAAACCTAGAAACAAAATTTAAAATTTTGAACGGTTGAGATGAAGAAGAGAGCTTCTTAGAATTTTTAACGATTTTTTTATCGTTTGATTTAAAATTTATTGACGAATTTACCTTCAATTGAGGGTCTTTATGATCATCAAAATTTTAAGTCGGAATTAAAGTTGTTAGAATTAGCACTTCAATTTATGTATTTTTGTCGTCACAAAGCCTACCCAAACGAATCTTATGTCTAAAGAAAAAAGAAATGTGTTATGCCCACTAAATTAAAATGTTTTAAAAAATACCAAAAAACTTTATTTTTGAGTGTCAAACTCATAACTTCGAATTCAAGAAAGATGATTAAACCATTGCACAACATGTAATTTTACAAAAAATAAAATGATATCCTTAAATTGTAAATAAATATTTGCACCTAAAACTTCTTCCTTTATGAGTTTTATTTAGGTCAAGATAGATCATATCTCATATATGAGTTTACCTAACTCTCAAGTCTTCCTTATTTAAATTCATGAGAAGAAATAAATACATAAGCATGACCCGCCAAAATCTTAAGAGTTATAGGTGACGTTCACAAAAATGTCTCTTTTAAATTTTGTTGGGTCAACCTAATGTCTCTTTTTGTTTATAATTCATTAAATAACTACTTGATTTTCAAATTAAACTCAATGCAAATGTCCATAAGAAAAAGTATGTAAAAAATAACCGCATCATAGTGGTCTAGTCGTTTCTACTAGATGAGGTGTCGCTCTGTTGGTTTAGACCAAAGATCGATTTCCTTCTAGTGTGAAATTATTAGCACTATATGTGGTCATCCGGACTACTTCAAATGACAAGAATACATAGAATGTCGTGGACCTCGTGAGATTAGTAGGTTGACATCGATCGCCGGATCCTCACAACTATCAAAAAAAAAAAAAAAAGAGTATGTAAAATATATGCAAAAGGTGATGAGATAATGGTGACATTTACCATATTGAGCGGTTTAAAGTTGATGAAGGAAACAACAACATATCAATCTCTTTAAAAGATTTTTGTTTCCTTATCATCATCATTATGATTGCCAATATCAACATGGCTCATGTATTCATATCGACCACTTGTCGAACTTTTACGACTCCAAACGTCAATAATAGTCCCTCGAATAAAACGTACACTCTCTTTTGTCTAGTGGGTTTTGGTTTGTCACTCTTTGGACAAGTTCTTTGTTGTCTAATCAATAGAGTTTTTTGGATTCGTAGTTATGAACTTGTTTTTATCATATTCAATTCCTCTACACTCTTTACCTTAGCTGATGAGAGCGTCTTAGATTTGTTTCATTTTTGACGAATATCTAATTTTATGATTTAAACTATACCGGAAAACGATTATCTAGCAAATTTATGGATATAAATGGATATTCGATAGACTTTGCACAATACAAAAAATGAAAAATATAATCTTTTTGTTAAAGTTAACTTTTTATAGAATATAAATTAATAAATAAAGTAAGTGAAATCATTTTTTGTAGATCTTAAAGTTAATATAATATAAAATAACCCTTAATAAAAAAAGTTTTTAGTGAATTTTATGTTTTTCATTAATTTTATACTTTTGTAAGCAATTTGATGAACGAAATTATTACGTTTATATACAGTTAAACTTTTATAAATTAATACAACTGGGACGAAGATATTTTGTTAATTTAAAAAGTTATTAATTTATCGAGACATTATCTTGTGCAAAAATTCAATTTGGAATAGGAAAAAATTATGGGTTTATCCAGGTATCGAGTATTAATTTATAGAGGTTATAAATTATATAAATATAACTATAAAACTTATATTACATTTAATCATCTATATACATGAATTTATATGTAGTTCAGAGCCGAGCGGAGGGACAACCGACTTTTATAATTTTAATATTTGTGAATAATCTCTTTAAACGGATATTAAATTTTAGTATTTGTTTTGCTTCAAAACTTTATAAATATCCAAATTTATCTGATGGAATCACATGAAATCAAATATCATATTGTGCCCATGTCTACTTTACCTTATAAACGTGCACGATATGGCCCCTCTCTTTCTTTTCCTTGTCTCCCGGCTTTTTTTATCCTCAATATCGCTTCTTACATTAGCTAAGGGCATCTCCATCCATGAACCTCTCAAAAAATCCTTAACTATTCATGGGTTCCACCATTTTATTATTAAAAAAAAAAACAAAACAAAATTTTCGGCCAATCACGGACCGCCACGTGTCCGTGAATAGTTAAGGATCAATCCTTAACTAAGGTATTTAAAGATTTCTCTCTCCAAAAATCCTTAACTATTCACGGATAGGACCCGTGAATAGTTAAAGATTTTTGGGTTAAGATATCCAAGATGGAGATGCTCTAATTTCCTGCGGTCAATTGTAGAAAACCAAAGCACTATCTTTGCCTGCTTAAGATATAAAATGTTTTAGATAAAAGTGTGAATGCTAAATTTTTTTAAAAGACAAATCATTTTGAAAAAATTATAAAACTTAGAACGTCAAAGATATCAATATTTTTACATCAAAATCTATAAAAAAGAATGTGTAAATCATTTTTATAAAATGAAATAACAAATAACTTTTTAAACATTTTACATTTTGGTACTGATATTTTAACTTTTTTTGTTTTGAACTATATTTCTAGAATGTGTATGTATATTTGGATCTTGTTAACGAGAAAGCTAAAGAACTTCTTTAACTTCAATTCGATTCAATATTCATGTTGCATTTTTTGGAAAAAAGGTTATATATGCTTCTAGGCTTCTAGCTATAATTTTTTCCTTAGAATATCATGTAACAGGTTCCCTATATGATTTGTGCACAAAAAAAAAGGTTCATAAATATTTATATATGAGTCATATAATATGACTTTTAGAAAAAGGATAATGCATTGATCAAAAGTCTTAAGAGCATGACCAATGGGGAGAACCCCATTTGGGGTTCTTAACATTATTAAATTAATAAAATTAAAAAAAGAGAGAGGGAGAGATGAAGAGAGAGATAGAGAGAGAGAGCTTAAGGGCATCTTCATTAGTGAACCCATGGGAGGTTCACTAAAAAAATAAAAAAAAATTGATTTTTTTATTTTTTTCATTTAAAAAAAAAAAAATTAATTTAGACCAATCGTGGGCTGCCACGTGGCGTGGGACCCACGAGAGGTTCATGGGAGAAGTTCACTCCAGCGAACTCATAAGGGGTGAGTTCATAAGTTTTGACATTTTTTTAATATTTTTCTCCTAAAAAACTGTGCCCATGAATCTCATTGAACCTCTAATGCGCATGCTCTAAGATCATCATTTTGTGACAATGTCATTTATTTTCGTTTTATGATTTGTTTTTGTATGTAAATAAACACGTAGCATGTATGTGTGTGTGTGTGAGAGAGAGAGAGAGAGATTCATGGGGGTATTAGGGCATCTCCATCGGGTCACAAACACGGATCCTTAGCGGGTCTTCNTTTTAATATTTTTGAAGCCCGGTCCGCTAAGGATCGGTTCTTAAATAAGGGTTTTAAGGACCCGATCCTTAGCGACGTGGCAGCATTTTATTGGGCAAAACGGTAATAGCAATCGACGTTTGGAAAAAAAAATCTTCATTTTCGAAACTCATCAGAAAAAAAAA
>OVAN01009780.1:0-16523 GCA_900406275.1 Anastatica hierochuntica | reverse complement strand
AGCGACCCCAAACAATCGCACTTAGGCGTATAGGACTTTATATCATATCAACACATAATACAAACACTTATTCGTGCCGAGACATATAGCTCGGCACTGGCCGATACTCTAACCCTAGCCTAACGAAATTAGGAGATAGCGAATGAGAACGAAGACGGGAACTCCTCACCTTGGCCTAATCGTATGATGACTTCCGAGGTTGACAACTTCCATTCCCACTTCCGGAACCTCTGCGGAAACCTCCACGGCGTTCTGCTCTCCCGAGCCTGACTCTCTGCCAATGCCTTCTCCTCTATTACCCTAAGCAGCTCCTCCTTCGGAAGAGGATGAACCCTGAAAGGAAAACCGGTTAGTCCTCTAAACCGGAAATCCTGCCTAAAAAGGAAACTTGCTATTTATAGAAACCTGCTATAAATAGTAGCTGCCTTAGAAGGAAACTTTCCAAAAATGGAAACTTCCTAAAAATGGAAACCTGCCATTTCAGGAAAGTTCCAAAAATGGAAAGTTTCAAGAGTCAGGAGCTTACCGAAGTGGAAGACTCCTGAGCTGCGTCTTCCGAGTCTCGATCTCCCACTCCAGTACTGGTTCCCGAAGACTCGGCATGTCGGCCACTCACTCTCCATGTGTACGGTTTCACCGCACTTGAAGCAACCGCCTGCTTCGCGGCTCTGAGCGGCTCATCTGCTTCTACCGGTTCGTCTCTGGACCGCTTCCGGGAACCTTCTGCTTTGGCTTCCCAACATTGATGCATGGTAGATCTGCATAATAATACAACTCCATCCTCCGGTCTTACCACTCTGGTTTGCTGCTCTGGCCCGGTTAACTCCCCGGTTTGGTTCACCCCTCCAGTTTGGTCACCCGATCCGGTTTCCTTACCGGCTGGGGTCTCGGTCTCGGTTTTCTCGGAACCGGTACTCGGTTCGGTTTTCTCCATGGTTCGGTTTTCCCCATCGGTTTTCTTCGGTTCGGTTTTGGGTGTGGGTCCCACGGCCTCCTTCTCTCCCAAGGAACCGAAAACCCTAACTCCTACAACCCTAGTTGACTTGGGCCACACGTCAACTCCCTCTCTTAGGGTTTCCGCCGCACCTGAGCCTCCAAGAGCATCACCGGCTCCGCTCGAGCCACCACCGACACTCGACGCCGTCTTCCGGGTCGCTGCCTCGCCTCCGGAGTCACCGATCACCGCCACAGCACCTGCGCGAGCCACGATCACACCACTTCTCTCGGCACAACCCTCGGACCACGTCGGTTCCTCCGCGATCGCCACGGTTCCGGCTCCTTCCGGCATCGCACCGTCTCCCCAAGCCACCACGGTGCCTTCTCCGATCTCACCCGCCTCCTCCGATGCTAAAACCACCACCCGACTCTTCTCCTTCTCGGATCCGATCCCCGCGACCACTGCTCCGCCGGTTCGGCTCCACCGGCTCCTCTCCCTCGTCGCGACTGTCAGCCCTCCCACGGTGCACTCTCCTCCGCGGCGGCTCACCTCTTCTTCTTTCTCATCTCTCTCTCGATTCATCATCTTCTTCTTTTTTTTGAGTTTACGTGAGTGAGAAGAAGAGAGAGAGAGAGGTTCGATTATTAGGGTTTTGGTCTAGGGCTCGGGTCGGGTTAGCAGGTTAGGGTTAGCGGGTCGGGTTTGGGCTTGGAATGGGTCGGTCATTACACACTTCTTCTAAAACCTTTTGAGAAAACACTTTTCCTAGGACTAACATCAATCATGGGCCCTTCGGCTGCCGCCATCCCCATCCCACTACCCCGAAGGTAACATGCTCTAAGATTTCAGGCTCAACTTTCACAACTAACCCGAACCCTCTACAGTGACCGGCATTCTGCCCCTTCCTCCGGTATGTAAGAGCCAAGTAATTTCTTTCGTAACCCGAGACCCGCGACAAGGACCAACCTAGTTGGCTTGCCCGGACCAAGTAATTCATTTCGTTGTGCCCGACATTTTGCTTACGTAGCTCAACCGGTACACTTCCCACTCCAGCCTCTTGCTCTTTCCAGCTCAGCTGGTCAGGGACCCGATGTCTCCATCAGCCATCTAGCTTATTCAGCACTGCTGATGGATACACAAACTCCTCCTCCGACATCGGGGTAGGCCAGTCCACACGCTTAAACAAATCTACAGAAGGCTTTGCGCCTAACTGTAGAAGACATTCGTTTTACTACTCCTAGAGATATTTTGTGTAATTCTCAAACAATGTACTATTCCTTTCATTAAACAATACTAAGTTCTCACGGTACAGGTTCTAGCTTAGGCTCGATTTAGCGACCCACAAAGCAATCGCACTTAGGCGTATAAGACCTTATGTCATATCAATACATAATACATACACTTATTCGTGTCGAGACTAATAGCTCGACCCTGGCCGATACTGTAATCCTAGCCTAACGAAATTAGACAGATAACGAATGAAACGGGACGAGAACTCCTCACCTTGGCCTGATCGTCTAGTAGATTCCATGGTTGACAGCCTCCACTCACAACACCAGGACTTCGCTGGAATCCTCAGAAATGTTCTGTCTTCCCCGGCTTGATCCTTCGCCAGTCTCCTTCTCACCTGAACCAAAACCTCCCCCTTGATTACCCCAAACAGATCCTCCTGCTCCCTTCCCGGAAGATCCTTCTCCCGCGAGCAGACCCTGAAACAGGAACTGGTTAGCCTTTTCGGAAACCTGCCTAAAATGGAAACTTACTATTTATGGAAACATGTCTTAAATAGAAACTTCCTAAAGATGAAACCTACCCTAAGAGGAAACTTTCCTAAAATAAAACTTTCCAAAAATAATAACCTCTTATAAATGGAAAGTTCCTAAAAAAGGAAAGTAAGGGTAAAACGGTAATTCCTTACCGAGGGTTGCAACTGTCGGGCTCCTTCCGGATTTACGGGTTGCACCGTCTCTACCAAGACTTCCTTTCCGGTACGAGTGATTCCGGCTTCTCCAATGGTCTCTACACCGCGGATCATTCCCTCCGCCTCCTTGGGAACAGTCTCTTGTCATGTGTCCAGCTCCACCATTGTCTTCTTCGCTCTCCTCGTCTCTTCTTCCCCGGCTTCTTCTTTGTCTCTGGACCGTTTCCTGAAGTCTGCTACGCCGGCTTCCCAACATTGACGCATGGTAGATCCGCAGAATATTGCAACTCCATCTTCCGGTTTAACCTCTCCGGTTTGATCCATGTCTCCAGTTATCTCCTCGGTTTGGTTCGCTTCTTCGGTATCCTCCGAATCCATCTCAGATGCGGGCCCTACGGTTATCTTTTTCTCCAAGGCATTTAAAACCCTAACTTCCTCCACCCATGGTGACTTGCGCCGTAAGCTTCCTTCACCAACGAGGGTTTTCACAACCCCCACCATCGGTTCTCCAGTTATGTCGCCGTTCTCCGCACCACCAACCTCCGGCGTCGATTCCGGTGACTTTGCTTCGCCTCCACGACCGCCGATCATCACCGCCAACACACCATCCTCTTTCTTACTCACGGTTCCGCCACCATCTTCAAGCATCTCCACTCCACCATCTCTCCACATGACTTCTTCTCCTTCTTTACTCCGTAAGTCTCTGCCGCTCTCGATCTCCACCAATGCAACGTCGTCTCTTCCATCCTCCACGTTGATGCGGCATCGTCATCCTCGCCACCACTACAGATTGCGTCTCCTCCATGCCAAACCGTCGCCATGTCCGCGCTCTCTTCTCCGTAAGACTCCAACACCATCGACCTTTCTCTCTCTCGGCTCACCACCACGAGACCCCAAAAACAACACCAACTCCTCCGATCGACGTCGCCGTCACTACCACCTCCTTTCTCTCTCCCCGGTGACCCATCTCTCTCTATCCTCCCGGCGGCGCTTCTCTCTCTATCACACTCTCAGTGTCGTCATCATCTTTAATCTTCTTCTTCTTCACTTTTCTTCACTTTGTCGAGAGAGACAAAACCATAGCTTTAGGTTTTTAATTTTTTTTTGGGCCTGGGCCAGGGCATTACAATTCTCCCCTCTTTACAAAGAATTCGTCCTGAATTCTGAGAGTAACGTAACACCCGGAACCCTAGAGACGGAAATGTCTGTACACGAGTCCGGTCGAGTGTACCAGCACATAGGTTTGGTCTTTCTGGAACCATTCTCGTCTCTGGGTCTCAACTCTCTCCTACTTAGTTCCCGACCCTACTCGGAAGTGTCCTCCTTCCAGAGACAATGATTGTACATATCTTTATGTACTAGAGTTGTCCTCTCTCTGCCGTCCCTGCCATGGAGAGATTATGTCCCTTGATCCCCCCCCCAACATCCACTTGCATTTTCCTTTCATGCTCATGTATAGTCTCCTAGTTCACGCCAGTTACTGCCAACTCTCGGCCATCTTCCCACCACGCTTCCGCTGCGCTCTCTGATTTCAGGCATTCTTCCGACGACTCTAGCGCAACAACTTCAGCAGCTTGAAGAACCTGACGACTCTGAAATAGGAAGGTTTAGAAATGGCTCCACGACGAAGAACTACAACAACATGTCAACAAAGGTAGCTAACTAGTTGCCCGCGATAACTACCACTGGTCCTTGCGTACTGAGTTCGTGGCTAGAGAGCGGCTACAACAAGCCTGAGATGTTGTAGTCACGTCAGTACATGAGTCTTGGTCAAACGTACTAGCACGTGAGCTCTGCCAATTCCAACTTAAATTTTGGAGCTTGAAAGATGGGCTACAAGATAGAAAGTGACACGGAATGAGAATCGACTTCCTCGGGAGACAAAGAAGGAAACTGACACGGAATGAGGACTCCCATCTTCCGAAACACTAAGACACGGAAACCTAAGGACCTAGACTCGTGAGCACAAGCAATTAAATAAAACCCGACACATACTCCTACTGCTGGAACTTCATTATACCCCTCGCAACCCATATCTAGATCTTGTCTTCAGGGCTCTCTTGCAGGCTCTGGTTGTGGCGGCTCAATCTTGATGATCAATGACACTGGAAAACGTCTTTTGGTTGATGCGGTATCCGAGACTCGAAACCCTTACAGTCGATGCTCTGACGCCTTGGAACTCGATGAAAAACTCATGCGTTAGAAGCTAGACTAACACCCAGTTGGTGATTTTGAAATTCCTTTCACAATTCGGTATTTTGGTGACTAGCTAGGAAAATATTAAATCTCAAAATTTTCAGAAAACATTTTATCGTGGAAAATCTATGCCCCTCCGGGTCAGAACCGTAGCGGCCTTTAACCTAGGCTATGATACCACTTGTAACGAGCCCGACTTGAGGGGACCAGAATTTCTCCAAATGGTACCGCCAAAACCGGATCAAACTTCACCAACCGGTCAATAATTTATAGCTTCTAACTACAAACCTGCAGAAACAGCTAAAGAAAAGAGGGAAAAGAGAGGGGTGAGTCACTTTTCAAACAAGCCACTCAATGAGGACGGACCCGTCTCCGCCTCACCCGCTACCCGCCTAACCCCGAAAGACTAAAACTAGAACACAACCCCTAAGAAACACAGAAGGCGCCTATTGTGCCGCGCAAGCAATTACCATAACAAAAACCTTTGAAACGCCTCTTCGCCTACTAGACACTTCTTCTAAAACGTTTTGAGGAAACACTTTTCGTAGGACTAACATGGGCCCTTCGGCTGCCGCCATCCCTGACGCGTCCTACCTCATCTGATCCCACTGCCCCGAAGGTAACATGCTCTCAGATTTCAGGCTCAACTTTCACAACTAACCCAGACCCTCTATAGTGACTAGCATTCTGCCCCTTCCTCCGATATGTAAGAGCCAAGGAATTTCTTTCGTAACCCGGGACCCGCGACAAGGACCAGCCCAGCTGGCTTGCCCGGACCAAAGGAATTCATTTCGTTGTGTCCGGCCTTTTGCTTACGTAGCTCAATCGATACACTTCCCACTCCAGCCTCTTACTCTTTCCAGCTCAGTTGGTCAAGGACTCGGTGTCCCCATCAGCCATCTAGCTTATTCAGCGCTGCTGATGGATACGCTAACTCCTCCTCCGGCATCGGGGTAGGGCAGTCTACACGCTTACACAAATCTACGGAAGGCTCTGCGCCTAACTGTAGAAGACATTCGTTTTACTACTCTTAGCGATATTTCGTGTAATTCTCAAACAATGCCAGTTTAGACCTATTCCTTTCATTAAACAATACTAAGTTCTCACGATACAGGTTCTAGCCTAGGCTCGACTTAGCGACCCAACAAGCAATCGCACTTAGGCGTATAAGATTTTATGTCATATCAATACATAATACATACACTTATTCGTGTCGAGACTTATAACTCGATACTGGCCGATACTCTAATCCTAGCCTAACGAGATTAGACCGATAACGAATGAAACGGGGACGAGAACTCCTCACCTTGGCCTGGTTTTCTGGTAGCTTCCATGGTTGACAACCTCCACTCCCAACACCGGGACTTCGCTGGAATCCTGGGAAATGTTCTGTCTTCCCCGGCTCGATGCTTCGCCAGCCTCCTTTTCACCTGAATCAAAACCTCCCCCTTGATTACTCCAAACAGATCCTCCTACTCCCTTCCTGGAAGATCCTTCTCCCGCGAGCAGACCTTGAAACAGGAAACGGTTAGCCTTTCTGGAAACTTGACTAAAATGGAAACTTACTATTTATGGAAACCTGCCATAAATAGAAACTTCCTAAAGAGGCAACCTACCCTAAGAGGAAACTTTCCTAAAATAGAACTTTCCAAAAATAGCAACCTCTTATAAATGGAAAATTCCTAAAAAATGAAAGTAAGGGTAAAACGGTAATTCCTTACCAAGGGTTGCAGTTGTCGGGCTCCTTCCGGATCTACTGGTTGCACCGTCTCTACCAGGACTTCCTTTCCGGTACGAGTGATTCCGGCTTCTCCAATGGTATCTACATCGCGGATCATTCCCTCCGCCTCCTTGGGAACAGTCTCTCGCCATGTGTCCAGCTCCACCTTTGTCTTCTTCACTCTCCTCGTCTCTTCTTCCTCGGATTCTTCTTCGTCTCTGGACCGTTTCCTGAAGTCTGCTACGCCGGCTTCCATGTCTCTGGTTATCTCCTCGGTTTGTTTTGCTTCTTCGGTATCCTCCGAGTCCATCTCAGATGCGGGCCCCATGGTTATCTTCTTCTCCAAGGCATTTAAAACCCTAGCTTCCTCCACCCGTGGTGACTTGCGCCGCAAGCTTCCTTCACCAACGAGGGTTTTCACCACCGCCACCATCGGTTCTCCAGTTACGTCGCCGTTTTCCGTACCACCAACCTCCGGCGTCGATTCCAGTAACTTTGCTTCGCCTCCATGACTGCCGATCATCACTGCCAACACACCATCCTCTTTCTTCCTCACGGTTCTGCCACCATCTTCGAGCATCTCCACTACACCATCTCTCCTCACGACTTCTTCTCCTTCTTTACTCCGTAAGTCTCTGCCGCTCTCGATCTCCACCAACGCAACGTCGTCTCTTCCATCCTCCACATCATTGCGGCGTCGTCATCCTCGCCACCACTACGGATTCGTCTCCTCCACGCCGAACCGTCGCCATGTCCGCGCTCTCTTCTCTGCAAGACTCCAACACCATCGATCTCTCTCTCTCTCTCTCTCGGCTCACCCCCACGAGACCCCAAAAACAACACCAACTCCTCCGATCGACATCGCCATCATGACCACCTCCTTTCTCTCTCCCCGACGACCCATCTCTCTCTCTCTCCTCCCGGCGACGCTTCTCTCTCTATCACACTCTCGGCACCGTCATCATATTTAATCTTCTTCTTCTTCACTTTTCTTCACTTTGTCGAGAGAGAAAAACCATAGCTTTAGGTTTTTAATATTTTTTTTCGTTTTGGGAATGGGCCAAGGCATTACAAGATTGGTCTATGTATCTTATTGCTAAACTTGATATGAACGCCTTCAATGTTATTGATCCTGAGAGAGAACTTTATATGTTACAAGAGTTTAGGTTAAACCTATAATAGATAAGCACTACATAATATATTGTGTCCTAGAAATATGAAAATTATCCTAATATCATGACACTCCCTCTCAAGTTGGAGCATGGAGGTCATAAAAACTCAACTTGTGGAGTAAGTATTGAAATTGTTATATGTCAAGAGCCTTTGTGAGAAGATCAGGGATTTGTTTTCCGGTGCTAATATGAGTTGTTGCAGTAGTTTCAACAACGATTTCATCACGAATGAAATGAAAATTGTTTTCAATGTGCTTTGGGCGCTTGTATAATACCAGATTTGCTGCGACATGAAAAGTGACTTACTGTCGCAAACGAGATTCATGGGATCTTTGAGATTAATGCCGACAGAAAATAGTAGCTCTATGATCCATAATAATTCTTGAACTAGAAAGGATATTGATATATACTCAATATCCAGTGAGGATCTTGAAACTTTGTCTTGTTTCTTTGTCAAAAATTCGGTAAATCATATATGTTTCCTCCACGCTCTCTTCCATGGAGGAAGCTTTTGAAAAGTCCATGTTTGATTTTCTTCCAAAGCATTAACTTCAGACTTCATTACGGTGCACCATACTTCATATTCAACAACATCTTCATAGTAAATGGGTTATATGCCAAGAGAAATAGCCACAAGAAATGTTGTATGACTATCTGTAAAACAATCACAAGAGGCAATGCTAGCGATAGGAAAATGACTTGTACCTGAAGAAACTGAACTGAAGATTGTAGTGTCGAGAACGGATTGTTTATCACAATGAGAAAAGTTTATAACATATTGTTGCAGACGTGTCGAAGGGAGCTTATGTCGATGCCCACGACCCAACTTCTCAGTATTTGTATTCGTATCTAAAGATAGAGGAGTCTTGAAAATTTCATATGCATGAACAAAATGTGTTATGCTTGGAGAATCAACTGCATCAACAATTGTTAGAGAAATTGCGTCAGTTTGCGATGGAGAGATTGCGTCAGCTAGAGAATGATGGACGGTGTCAGCTAGAGGTGGAGACGCTAACAAACTATCTGCAAATATCCTCCATAAGTCAATGATCGCAGATGTTGTACTAACCAAAATATCTGTAAAAATTGCAAGAGAAATCTCAAGAGAAAGAGAAGAAGTTGGTCCTGAAGATGAAGGCAAAACATATGATGTGCAAGGGAAGATGTTCTCGTCAAATATAACGTCATGGAAGATAAACATCGAGTTGATTTGGAGATGCAAAACTTTCCATCTTTTTTGTCCGAAAGGATACTCGAGGTATAAGCAATGTTTGTTGTGAGGTTAAAATTTATCTGTTTTTTTTTACTTGGCATTTCACAAAACACAAACATCCAAAACTTCAAAAGTGGAGTTGTTAGGAGCTTTGTTTTGCAGAAGCTCATAAGGAGTTTTGTCTCGTAGTAATGGAGTGGGGGTCCGATTGATGATATATTCTGTTGTTAGGATACTTTCGCTCGAGTACTTGATCGGAAATTTACTTTGAAAAGGAAGAGCTCTTGCCGTATTGAGTATATGATGATATTTACGCGGCATGTCCATTCTAATGAGGTGTACCAACGCAAGAAGTTTGATGAAGAATTCCATTTTTAGCGAAGAATGATTTCATACATGTCAACTTTGTTCCATTATCGCTTTGAACTATTTATACTTTCTTTCCAAATTACGTTCTACCATATCAAATAAATGCTTGAGGATCACAACAGCTTTGCTTTTGGCTAATAAAAGATGAGTCTATACTGTTGTGGAGTAGTCATCAACGATAGTGAGAAAGTAATAAACACCACCCCGTAGATGGAGTAGTATAGGGTTCCCAAGTGTCACAACGAATCAAAGAAAAGCTATAAAGAGCTTTATTTGTACAAAAAGAATCCTGAGTTTGCTTTGCCAAAATGCAGACATCGAACTGATCTTGAAAATCAAAATTTCTCTTATTAAAATCCTCTAATGTATATAGAATTTTTTTTTTAAAAACACTTTTCTTGCTAGGATGTTCTAACCGCTGATGCCACGAAACCGCCTCACTTGGTGTTAAAGTCTTGTGTACTTTAGCTAGAATAACCCTGTGAAAGTGATAGACCCACTCTCTTTTTTTCTGGCTCCAATTGGCATCTTCGAAGAACGGTCCTATTTAACCCAAATCTCGTCAGTGAATATCGCATAGTATGAAAGTTCACGAAATAAACGAGCTAAATAAATAAGTGTGCAAGATAAATCCGGAACATAGGGAACCCAATGGAGAACAGTGTTATTGCCAAGATGCGTGTTCCTTCTTTGGTTGCAAAAACGTGTTTGTCATTAGGTAACACAACAACGTGTTGGGGAATATTAGTGAAATTTATAAGAAGGTATGCATCACCCGTCATATGGTGTTATCCACCAGCGTCGAAAAATAAATCCACATTACCGGAAAATTTTCTAATGAAGTTGAAGTCATTGCAGGTTTAAGCATGTTAATGATAGTTGCCCAAACTTCTTTGCCTAGTCGGGAAGGTTCGAGTACTTTGATATGCATATTGTTGGCTCGTGGTGGAGCATTTTTCCTCTTTTGCGACCACTGCATCCTCATCCTCCGCCTCTGTTTTCAAAACCACGAAGATTGATGTCACTGTTTGTGTCAAACCAACCATCTGGATATCCATGTTTCACAAAATAAGTGTCAATAGTGTGATTCGTTCGACCATAATGAGTACAAAGAAGATGAGTTCGGCCTCGTAGAACAGATTCGATGGCATTAACATTGGATTGAACTACAAAGCTAACTACGTTGATATGTTTATCTTTGCTACGAGAAACAGAAAGATGTCTCTCTTCTGCAATGAGTTCAAAATATATTTGATTCAAATTCTACTTTGTTTCACAAGTTAAGCTACCAAGTAAGTTGGTACACGTGGTACTGAATCGAGAGGCATCGAATCCCATGAAGAATTGATGTGTTCGTTCATGTTCTCGTTGTTTGTTGTTAGCTAGGAGAATTGTGCAACCAGGCTTGTCATAGTAGCAGCCAAAAGGTGTCTCATAATCGTCAAGGTCATCCCACATGACCTTGAGTTTACCGAAATATGTAGAAGTATCTTGGCCTTCTTGATGACACACCACTATCTCTAACATCATTTCGTAAACTCGAGGAGCGTTACCAGCGGAAAAACGTGTGCTTAGAGTCTCCCACATCACATGCACGTTGCCTACAACAGAGATTTCCTGATGACTCTTGGGTTCAATGCTCGCATAAAGCTATCCAACTAACATAGAGTTCACGGTAATCCAATTTTCAGAGTCTTTAGAACCAATGGCCGGTTGAAGGATGATTACATTGATGAATCCATGCTTTACCTTGACTCAGAGATTGTTTCTAGCAAGTTTCGCCCATTGATCATAATTTGTGCTGATTAACAAGATTTGTGTAAGCACATGATGTAGATGATTCGATCATCGTAAAGAGATGAAGAGATCTCATCTTTTTGTATAGAGAAAATTTGAGGTTGATTCTAAATCGGTGGAGCTCACCATGACAAAGAGAAGAGAAACGAATGAATAGACACGATTTTCATGAGATAGGTGTACGGATCAATTTATGCACTGAACTCTGATACCATGTAAAACTTGATATTAACACCTTTAATCTTATTGATTGTGAGATCTCCTATTAATCAATCTAACATTCATAGGTTTGGAAAACGTAATTACGTACCCTAAACCAGTCGTCAATGCAAGTATATCGAAAAAGGGAAACGTTTTATGAAAATGATGAAATGGATAACGAGCAACGCAACAAAACGACAACTCTAAACTTAGAAGAAGAATAAAAAAGAAGATAGAAGGAAAAAAACAAACCAAAATATTACACAGCAATTGGGTGGATTGAGCGGACCCACGTTTAATAATTTTCAATAAATAGACATTACTCTCCAATTATGCCTTCATCGTCTTCCTCACTGTAGAAAACAAAACAAAAATGGCGAGCGAAGGAAAAAACCCCATCAACATGAACTCAATGTCTTCGAGTCTTCAAAGAACCGGTCAATGGTACGAACCGCTCTAGTTTATCCTTAGCTACTCACCTGAAATTTGTTAACGTTGTACTAATGCACGCAGGGTTTTCTCTCAAGATATTCCGACAGATGTTGTAGTTGTGGTCGGAGAAGCCAATTTCTCTCTTCATAAGGTATACAACAAAACAATTTTTTGGTTCTTGAATCTTGATGATTAATATTTACTCGAGTTTGAAACAATTGAATGACCCATCTGTCTATATAGTTCATGTTAGTGGCAAAGAGCAACTACATAAGGAAGCTAATAATGGAATCAAAAGACAGTGACGTGACTAGAATCGATCTCTCGGATATTCCTGGAGGTCCTGAGATGTTCGAGAAAGCTGCCAAATTCTGTTACGGTGTTAACTTCGAGATCACCGTTCAGAACGTGGCGGCTCTTCACTGTGCCGCCGAGTTTCTTCAGATGACTGACAAGTACTGCGACAACAACCTAGCTGGTCGGACACAAGACTTCCTCTCTCAGGTGGCTCTCTCTAGCCTCTCTGGAGCCATTGTTGTACTCAAGTCTTGCGAGATTCTCCTTCCTATTTCTCGTGATCTTGGTATTGTCCGCCGTTGCGTCGACGTTGTTGGTGCTAAGGTTTCAATTCGTAACTCATCCTCTCTTTATAATTAATGGTCCGACTCGGACACAAGACTTCCTCTCTCCTTCCTTTTTATTCTTCCAGTTTTTACATTGTAGTGAATAAAAATTAAATTCCAATCTAGTGTTTAGGTATGTCCATATCTTATTACGTCTTTTGTCGATAAACAAACTTAAGAATTAGTAAGTTATATTTTCAAATATACTATTAAATTTTTTTGTCATAAAGTGCTACAATTACTAAAATGATTTAGAATTTAATTTTTTTTGTTCATAGTTTAGTGTTTAGAGTTCAATTTTGAAGATTTTAAATTTTAATATTAGTTTTATGATTCTTTTAAGAAAATAACCTTATAGAAATTATTTTAAAAATAAAACTTAGTGATAGTATTTTTTCTTTTTTTTGATAAGAGTAGTGATAGTATTTTTGAAACAAAAAAAATAAAAAATTCAACTTTTGAGAATTGCTCTTCCTTTTTGGGGAACTTATATGGGGGTGAAGTTATTTTTTGAGCGGATTGGATCGGGTTTTAAAACTAATGATTCCCTATATTATATCCCACCCTAGGCGGTTCCGTGAGTATCAAGTATCTGTTATGTAAGTTGAAACACGAATTAAACAAGTTGAATAGTTAAGTCAATGGAATTATGTAGCGCTTGTGTCTATTAACCGATTCGTTGTCGTTTGATTTATTTTGGTTGAAAAGGCTTGCAACGAAGCAATGTTCCCGTGTCGATCACCACCGAACTGGTGGACAGAGGAGCTCTCTATCTTAGACGTTGACTTCTTCTCCGACATCGTAGCTTCCATGAAGCAAAGAGGTCTCAAACCTTCTTCCTTAGCCTCTGCAATCATCACCTACACCGAGAAATCCTTAAGAGATCTCGTTAGAGACCATTCCGGCAGAGGAGTCAAGTTTTCTGATCCTGGAGATAATGACTCCGACGAAAGATCCCTACAGAGAGATCTCGTGGAATCTATCGTCTCTTTCTTACCTTCAGACAAAGGACTCTTCCCCATCAACTTCCTCTGCTCTCTCCTCCGTTGCGCTATCTTCGTAGATGCGTCACTAACCTCCAAGAACGAGCTCGAGAAACGGATCTCCGTCGTACTCGAGCACGTCACCGTCGACGATCTTTTGATCCCTTCTTTCACCTACGACGGAGAACGGCTTCTTGATCTCGACAGTGTGAGACGAATCATCTCTGTTTTCGTCGAGAAAGAGAAAAACGTCGGAGTTTTCAACGGCGGAGATTTCAACAGAGGACTATGCTCTGTTTCGCTACAAAGAGTGGCCAAAACCGTAGATTCTTACTTGGGAGAGATCGCTACTTACGGAGACTTAACGATCTCCAAATTCAACGCCATTGCGAATCTTGTTCCCAAGTCAGCTAGAAAGTCCGACGATGATCTCTACAGAGCCATAGACATCTTCTTGAAAGCTCATCCCAATCTTGATGAGATCGAAAGAGAGAAAGTGTGTAGCTCCATGGATCCTCTCAAGCTTTCTTACGATGCACGTCTTCACGCTTCGCAGAATAAGAGGTTACCTGTAAACATTGTTCTTCACGCTCTTTATTACGATCAGTTGAAGCTAAGAAGCGGAGTCGAAGATCGAGAAGGAGCATTAGTCGTTGTTCCTGAAGCTTTAGCTACTCGTGGACAGCTTCAAGCTGATACTGCGTTGGCTAAAGAGAACGAGGCGCTGAGGAGTGAACTGAAGAAGATGAAGATGTATGTTTCTGATCTGCAGAAGAATGTAGGAGCTTCTTCTTCGAATTCGACGTCTTTGGTGAGCCAAAAGAAGAACAACAAACACACTTTCTTCTCCTCTGTTTCGAAGAAGCTTGGGAAGTTGAATCCGTTTAGACATGGGTCTAAGGATACATCCAACATAGATGAGGATCTTGCTGGTGTTGATATTACTAAGCCAAGGAGAAGAAGATTCTCAATTTCTTGAAGAAAATATTTGATCAACTCTTTTACGTTTTGGTATGTGTAGTGTGTGTGTTTGTCTATAGATTTTTTCAGTCTTGATGCGTGATTTTTTTTTTCACTTAAACTAAATATTTTTTAAAATTATTTTCTTTGGGATGTGTGTTTATTGTTTAATAATGAATTTGGGAAGTACTGAAGTAAGAAAAAGAAAATCTAGTCCATCGATTTTTCTTTGCCAACAAACGGACCACAACAGGTCGGTTCAATAATCCATTAGCCTCACATATTCTTTCCACTATGGACGTATCTAAGGATTGACTTTGAAAACTCAATTACCAAGCTACAATGTCTTCAGAATCTAATCCATCTATTTATGAAGCCGTTTTTTCAATATTTATTGATGCATCAATGAGTTAGTTTGATGTCCACTCAAAACTAACCAATCAACCAATCAATGAATTTTATGTATGCATCAATAAGCTAATATTCTGAATAGTTATCATTTTATATTATTATTATTATTATTTTTGATAATTTTTATATTATTTTAAGTACTTAGTTTCGTTCTATCTTGTTTTTTGTTAATGTAATTTCGTTCTATTTTGCATCATATTCATATTGTCAAAATTCAATTGATCCGAACATACAACAAATTCAATATAAAGAGACTTGGAAAATAATTTATTAGGTTTTACTTCCTTAACTCTTTATATATTATCTCTTAATTTTAGCATAATTTTAAATTATTTGTTATGGATAATATGCATCATTTTCCTAACATTCTAAAATTATCATTTTTTGTCAATAGTTTATATTAGTTTAAAATTATTCAGAAATTCAAACTTATATGATAGAGTTTACATAACAAATAGTATCCAGATAATGAGTACCACGTGCCAAGTTATTCGCTTTATCATTCAAACTACGAGAATTAAATGAAAGTGAAAAATGAAACTCTCTTTAATTTTTCAATCTTTAACCTTCCAAATCTATCAAATAATAACAATTCAATTTGTTTTGAAATTTACAGTACAATAATTAATATTATATAGACAAATTAAAAGATATGCTTTATGAAATAAAATATGATAAAACATCATTCCAAAAGATAGAAAATATCACAACAAAAAAGAATATATATAGGAAAAAATCAAAAAGTTCTCCAACTTAAATTTTTATCAACAAATAATTTTGAAATGAATATCTAACTTTGCATCCATTTGGTGAGATTAGTCTCAATTTTTACCATAAATTACATTCTAAACCAAAGTAAAATAATTATATTAAAGAAAATAAAGATAATCATTTATAGTAACACGTTCAATTTTTTTTAAAAATGTAATTTTATATTATCTTTCACTTAAGGTGAAAGATTTTGTGTGATTTTTCGCAAAAAATCAACAACTTTTTCATTCTTTTGATGTGAAATCTCGCATTAAGTTCTGGACTGGTTTGTAGTTGAATGAAAACCATATATCATTCTTTTTTGATGTTCTCAGCGATAGGTCAAGAGATGCACAAAATTCTTAGAGAAAATATGTTTTCTTATCTATAACTGATATTCGCTTAACATCGCTCTATGCTCTTCGATTAAAACCGCATTAATTACACCAATTCACTCTAGATTGAAGTATATATTAACCTTCTACTTGATTTTCTTATGGCTTAAACATGTTATTTTGAATCTAACATATTGCATATATGAAAAATCAATTTTGGATTTTGATAAGGGCTATCAAAGAAATCTTTACTAATTGGTTACATGTTATTATATTCGTCACTATATGAACACTAAATTCATTTTTGGTTATTGTATTATTAGTCAAACATGATTATGTAGGTACAAATATTTGGCATCAATCCTTCATAAAAAAACATATCTTTCATAAACAAAATAATTATGTTTAAGCTCTTATCGTTATAGAACATATAAAAATTCGTAATACTTGATTTAGCTCCTAATAAATTAATTTTGATTATATAGTTCATATATATATATATA
>OVAN01009778.1:0-16524 GCA_900406275.1 Anastatica hierochuntica | reverse complement strand
AAACATATATAATATATATATATATATATATATATATATATATATATATATGCACTATTCAAACATTGTCCGGATGATATTGAATATTATGTGTTTCTGTTCGGTTGTGAATTTCGATGATAAATTTGAATACAGTTTTTTTGTTTGATTATTTTTGTGAATTTACATCTTATTTAATGAATATAATAAGAAAATGAGTAAAAAGTCAATATTTTGATCTAACCATTTCTTTTAGCCTTTTTTTTTTCCGACAACCATTTCTTTTAGCTTATTAGTAATAATATTAACTTTAATCATTAATTCAATTATATTTCTATTAAATAATTTTAAAAATTCTTATTTTTAACATTCAAAAAAATTTCATTTTCATAAATTCAAATATAAACAAACAAACCATAAAATACACAAAAAATTATCCATTGAAAAATTTAGGAAAAAAAACTAGACTAACCCCAAAAAAACATAAATAACTAGAATAACATCATAAAAGATTAGAGTTATTTGAGTTTTTTAATATCCATACTACCCTTCCAATAATTTGTTAAAAAAATAATATTACCATAATGCCATTAATGAAATTCGCTGGAAAATGCAAAAAATCTGGGAAACAAATCTGTAGTAACTTTAGCTTTTCCAAAATTTATAAATCTGTATACAAATTAGTTTTTTGGAACCTCATTTTTTTTTTCCGAGCTACAGATTTATATACGTATATGAAGTTACATATTTATTAATCTGTCACCGATTTTTCATCATTGATGCTATAGAATGTTAAGTGTCTCACATATTTTTTTTGAAAAATCATTGCAGATTTGTTCTACTTTACTATGGGCTTTTTGTTTTCTTCAGATATTTTTGTGCAATTACTGCATATTTTTCAAAACACCATAGATTTTCTGTAACAGATTTGTTTTTCAATCGAAAAAATTTGTAAAGACAACACTACTAATTTCGTATTTTCTTAAAAAATCTGTAATTTGGCTGCAAAGTTTTTTGAAAAAACTACAGACTTTTTTGAAAAAATTAATTACTAGACTAACGTCAAGTGGCTCCAAATTTATTTTATGTTGCTACAGAGTTTTGGAGAGCCACGGATTTATATGCTTTGACTACAGAGTTTCTCTAATCATGATGCCATTTTTTTCTGACTAGAAAAACACAAAAGTTTTTTTCGTCACTACAGATTTGTTTTATAGATTTGTTTACCGTTGTTGATTTTTTTTTATTTTATTTTCATTGCTACAGATATATATAATAAATTATTGAATTAAACAACAGTTCAAACAATCTGTAACAAAATCAAAAAATTTATTTATTAATTTTAATTTTTTTTATGTTTTTATCATATTTTATATTTATCATTCTTTTATAGTGATATTTCAATTTATTAATATTTTCATCAAAAATCTATGTTTACTTTTTATGATTTATTTAAATTAAAAATTATATAAAATATTATTTTCATTAAGTCACTTTAAAAAATTAGCAATAATTTTATTTGATTTTATTAATTTGATAATTTTTTTAATATTTTCATAAAATTTTAATACTTTTATTAATGTTTTTTATGTTTATTAATCTTAATATTTTTTTATTATTTTAGTCTGTTTTAACTATTTATTATATAAACTTTCTTTTAATATTATATTTTTTGTTTTACTTTTATTTATTTGTTTTAAATAAAATTTTGATTTCTAGAGTTATTTTAGGAAATTTTCTCAAAAATTTATGCATTTTCACTTTCAATACCCAAAACAAAATGAATTTTCGCAAGTGGACTCACATGCTTTGCAATCAAACACCACCTCTAGAAAATCACTTGCCTAATCGACGATTGTGGTTCGTCCTGAATCGAATGCTCCAGTGCCCTTATGGTTACACTAGTATAATTCACATTCAACGGCAATCTCGTCAATGGTTACAACGTGCCTGTTAAGGATCTTTTTGAGTAAAGTTCTTTGTAACACCACATAAGCAAGAGATAACATAATAGATTGCAATAAAAGGAAAAGATTCTTTATTAATGATCAAGAGAAAGAAAGAGATACAACGTGTTTGAGCTTGTATATCCTAATATAGTCGTAAGCTTTAGGTTTCTCTTAGATTATGTCGAATCTCTAGGGTTGGTTGTGGATGTCTTGTCTTAACCCTTGGATTGCATATTTATAGGAAAATATCGATGTATATCCCTTAGAATTACTGAATTAGGACAACTCATGTATATCCTTAGATATTAGGCATATTTCCTTTTTCCTTGAGGATTTCTTTTTCTCGGTTGGAAGGGTCCTCCGACTTCCTGCCTTGCGGCATACTCCTGACTTTTTGCTTTGTTGCATTCTCGTGCTTTCGGCTGAGACTGTCGTACTGCCCTTAAACTAGGAAAATTCTCTATAGATTAAATTACTCCCAACAAATTGCCCCTTATTTTCTATATTTGATCCGAAGTCTGAGAATAATATGTTTCCCTTTTGGTTAACAGGAAGCAAGTATTTTTTCTTGGCTTTCCTTTAATTTGTTGCAGTGTCGCGTTGGCCTTTATGCCTCTTGACTTGTCACCTATGAGACTTCACCACATTTTGGCTTTCTGCTTTTGAGGTTCCCTTGCCTTCTGGCTTATTACTCCTTGCGTATTGATGCCCATATTAAATCGAGAACCGTTAGAGAAGATCTCGGTGATTATATTGTAATGACTAGGAAAGGTCTTGGCGGTCCAACCAAATGTCGTAGATTTGTAAAAGGAAATGATGGTATCTCGAGATCTGCGCCGAATTATTAGACGTGTGTTTTTCTTTTCTTATTTTCTTTTTCCATTTTCCATTTAATCTTATTTCTTCATTTTATTTCTTCTCCATCGTTATTCTATCTTGTTTTTAGCTAAGTTTCTTCCCTTCTACGACTGTCGTTCTTTTGCCCTATAGTCGCAACTAAAAGTTTCATCCTTTCTCCATTTCTTTTCTTTGTTTATAATTTTTTTTTCATTAGGGTTAGGTCCTTAGCTATAGGTTCCGTCTTTTTTGAGTCCATAGCTTGAGATTGGGACTCCTTTAAGGTTAGATGGAGGGCTCCTTTCATTACTCTCCCGTCGCATCCACCTCTATTGGAGACATAGTCCGTCAGAGGCATCATCTGAGGACGACTTCCTCTTCTGACTCTGACGCGAGATTAGAAAAGCGTATTATACTGGATCTGGACCCAATCCCCATTCGCTCCTTTCCCGCTTCTCTTCTTATCAATTGATCCCTACTCTACAATCAAGGTGGAGGATTTGAGTGATCCGAGGTAGGAGTATTCTCTTCATGCTTCATGGTTATTAAGGCTCCTCATGATGGCAAGTGTGCATCGGAGGGCCTATATACGAAGGCTATCTTTAGGCAGTTTTGAAGAAGAAGTCTTGGCTCTACTAATGAAGGTGACAAAGTATTTTAAATTTTGCCCCTCTCAACTGAATCCTTCATATTAGAGAATCCTTACGTACATCCACTATTGAACGACTGTCATGGCCATGACCTGGAAATCAATGAGACCCTATACTCCTACTACTTCTTTCCCTTTTCCCCTGGTGAAGGGATATTTATCGTCATCCTCGGGCTAGTGCTTTGATAGCTAACGAGTTACTGAAAGATGAGAGGAGAGGAGCGACTTTTCTGAATAGGTGGGCCCATAGATTCATTTTCGTGACTGTTGGTCTATAGTTGGGGTTCAACACATTCTGGAATTCCACTGGTAGGTTTTAAGATGTGACCCTCATCAACTACTTCCATTGAGTCTAGGTTTTAACCCTTTGCTTTTTCCTTCGTAGGTGTTTCAAGGGATAGAGTTGACGAAGGAGGAGACGAGGTAGCCATGATATTTGATATTCCTGAGGAGGAGAGAGAAATACATGTCTTCTGAGTCTGGAGGCACAATCTCAAAATAGTATATGGGGTATGCATCTATCTTCCTGCCTTTAGCCTAGTCTGGGTATTCAAGTATTCGTTTGGGGTCCGGTAGGAACCGTTTGGTTTTGGTTTTTTTGGATCCTAAATTTAGGATCCTTATTGGAACTGAACCAATCTCAGTTCTGATTCATATTCATTTCGATTTGGGTAGGTTTGGATACATAATTGGAATCGAATTAGAACCGAAATTTTTGGAGTAATTTAGGTTCGTTCCCAAGTACCCAAAATTATCAATTAACAAGTATAATTTTATCTGAATTCAATAAAACTACCCGAAATCACAAAGCAAAAATTACAAATGCATACACATTTACACTTTCTTAAACTTTTTACATATCATACTACAAAGTACAAAAATAAAAAAAATGCAAGAAGCACATGCAACATTCAAAAACCTACAACTCTACAACATTGCTCATTCATCAATCTAGCAATGCATCATTGCCATTCTTCTTCTTGTGTACATAATGATATATCTCGGTTCTTACTAACTTCTAATGGTGTTTTTGGTTTTTTTTTGAGATGTTTTGGAGTCTTTTGGTGTTCTTTTGTATTTTACAGGTTTTAAGGTTCTTTAGAGATAAATGAAGCAATTTGGACAAAAGTAAACTTATGAAGATGCAGAATTATGCTGATGGATCAGAAGTTTGGCCCTATTTGATATATTTCCCACCGTTGGATCGAGCTGACATTTTGATTCAAGATAGCCACGTGAGTTAGCTTTCATATGGACGTGGTTTGAAGACAATCCAACGGTGCGATCAAAAGTTATGACCATTTTCGTAATCACATGCTGCCCAGTTTCGGAAAATTTCCTTTTTGCCCAAGAATTTTTAGATTTTGCAGAAAAGACCCTGGAGCCTATATAAATACTTAGGACGAAAATTAGGTTCATAGACTTGAATTTTCATAGACTTTTGAGCTTTTTCTTTGTATGCTTTGGGGAGAAGAAACTCTGCATCCACAAATTTTTGGAGAAGCTTTCTGAACTCCTTTTCTCTTTTTAATTTCATTATGTCTTTCTTCTCATCTATGATTTTGTGTTCTTCAATTATGTCTGAGTAGTTTACTAGTTAGGTTTTAGGGATTCAAAGGATTTCATGAATTGATGATCTAGGTTGTTAGATTTGGGAAATTATCATAATGATACTTTATCTAAGTTGAATTTATTGCTTGAATTAGATTAGCTACTTGATTCATGATCTTAGGTTGATAGATACAACATGAGTTGATTTAGAAACCTGAAAATCTCTTAGATGAGGAAAATATCCTTAGCCAATGGGAGTTGATGTTAAAGTATTTTGTGAACATATCAAACCTGACCTTAATGTATGTTTAGTTCTTTTGGTTTCAATAAGAGTTAGTTTTCACTGTTCTAAACATAAGGATTAAATACTCTGGCAGGAGATATATTTGTTTCAGTGATTTGAGTTCAAGAACGTTGCTTCATATTTCCCTGTCTGATTCCTATTTATCAATCATGTTTCCAGTGAATTACCCTGATGCCTCACGCTTTTAGCTTATTTATTTTACATCGTTTTAATTTCTGTTTTTATTTACTCTACAATTCGAAAAAACCAACAAAATTTTTTTGTGTCTTCTAGCTTGATTCTAAATAAAGATCTTAGTGTTTAACTGGTCTTTGTGGATTCGATCCTATCTATACTACTGCGTTTGCTGTGCACTTGCAGTGATATATTCGGGTTAAAACTCTGAGTATCAAGTTTTTGGCACCGTTGCCGGGGACCAAATAACGCCTTAGATTCTCTATTTAGGTTTTAGTCTAGAATTTTTCTTTTTTTATTTAGTACTTATGCATTCTTTTCTAGTTCTCTTTGGTGTTTTAGGTGTATGACAAGAAGAGGACAAGAATCTGAATCTTTAATCGCCTTCGACAACCAAGAGCTAGCAAGACTCGAACATTAAAACCGGAAAGCAAAGAGACAAGCCGATACGGACAATCAGAATCTTCCACAAGGTCAGTAAGCGGTTGGAGGAGAACTGTTTCCTCAAGATCCTGCTCATCTGGAGCAGCAGCGCTTGGTCCAACAGGGTTTAGTACCGCGATTGATGCCGCAGGACGGCCAGAATGTACCTCAAGATGCGCGACACAATCAGAATGTGCCACTGGCGCCAGAGGGTATGCAGTAGCAGGCTAGGAGACCCACTATCGGAGATTTCGATTCACCGGAGGCATTCTTCGTGAATAGAAGTCCAATTAGGCTAGCGCATATTGAGAGGCAAGACTACGAGATCAAGGCTCATGTGATCCAGTTGGTAAAGCAGAATCAGTTCTATGGCTTTGCAGCTGAGCATCCAATGGAGCATCGAGGGATGATCGAAGAAATTACTAGCACCACTCGCTCTAATGGTGTTCCGCCATACTACCTGAAGTGCAAGTTTTTCATCTTCTCTCTGGCTGATAATGCCCAAAGATGGTACAAATCACTTCCCCTGCATCTCTTACCTTCTGGGACAAAGTCAAGGGAGCATTCCTTGCTCACTTCTACACTAAGTCCAGATATAACCAGCTGCAGAACAAGATCTCAGGATTTCAGCAGGGAGCTACTGAATCGTTCTTTGAAGCTTGAGAACGATTCAAGGAATACATCAGGGACTGCCCCCACCACGGTTTCTCCAGAGAGTGCCTACTAAATACCTTCTACAGAGGTATAGATGAGAGGTACCAACTCTCTCTCGATACATCCAGTAATGGAGATTTCATGACCAAGTCTGTGGATGATGCCTACCAGGTGATCGAGAACCTGACTTCCAGTAACAACAATCACTATCCTGACTATGTTAGGGGATCAAAAGGGGCAACTTCTAAAAGTGCCCAAATATCTGAGCTGAAGTCGATGATGGTTCAGCTGCTAAAGAGCCAACAAAACTAGCAGAGGCATGTGAGTTTTTGCGAAGATGTCACATACATCAATCCAAATATATGCGTTGTAGGAGATATTGAGAATGCTGAAGAGGTAAATTACATGGGTTATCAGAACAACAAGGGGTTCAATCAGAACTACAAAAATTACCTTGGCTTCAACTACAGAAGTAATATTGGTTGTGACAATCCTCAAGACTGCAACTACCCTCCTCCAGCCTTTCAGGGGAAAACATTCGTGTGAAACTCGGGTTCCGAGAATGTTTTTGGGAAAAGCTTCGTGCAAAATCCAGACAACAGTGGTTTTCAACAATGATATGCAGGAAAACAGTTTGTGCAAAATTCGAACGCTAATAATTTTTCAGAAAAATGGTTCAGGCAAAATCGGGGCACAAGTTTTCTTCAGCAGGAATCTACAAGAAAACAGTTCGTGCAAAATTCGGGTTCAAGTTTTCAGAACTTTCAGAGCGTGCAAAATCCGTGTCAGAACAATTTTTCTCCCGATTTTCAGAATAAAGGACAAACTTATGGGAACTTCTCTGGATTCCAAAATTTTCAGCAAGAGCCAGCCCCTCAGGAGAATAAACTCGAAGCCATGATGGAGCAGATGGTCAGCAATGCGAAAGTAGATGGCATGTATAATGAACTTAATAACAAGTTCGAATCTCTCTCTGCGCATGTGAAGAAGATGGACATCCAATTGGCTCAGACTGCTGAAGCAGTTAAGAGATATGCAGGAACTCTTCCTGGGAAAGCAGAAGTGAACCCTACAGCACAGCGCAATGCTGTCAAATCTGAGAATGACAGAGAAGCTTGTGAGGATGATGCTGCAAAAGTTGATGACATCTCAGAAAAGAATTCCCCATCTTCTGCGATTCCTGAGCGCAAATACACTCCTAAAGTGCCATACCCCATAGTGCCACAACATCTGAGGGAACCAATCAGTGAGAAGAATTTGGCCGGATTTCATAAAAGAGTGAAAAGGATCCCTCCTAACACGTAGTTTGAAGATGCTTGGGAGCACTACCAACTGAATATGTTCTTCAAGAACACAAGAGAGACTATGGAGGAGATCAAGGCATTGTTCATCAAGGCTAAAAATGCATCTTCATCGATGAAGATTTTATCCAAGATAACTGACCCTAGGAAGTTTGAGTACCATGTTCTATTTTAGGGGTCGAGTTCACTGATTCTCTATGTATACTAGGTCTACAGTTAGTCTGATGTCCAAGGCCATTGCTGAGAGATTGGGTCTTGTTACAGAGCCTTCTAAGCTGACCCTGGAGTTCGCAGACTCTTCCACAAAGTCTCCACAAGGTACCATTAATAATTTAAATGTGAAAGTGTCTAATTGTCTTGTTCCTAGTGATTTTCAGGTAGTGGAGATGAGCGATGGATATGAAAGGCCATTGATTCTTGGAAGACCCTTTCTAGCCATATCGGGTGCGATGGTTGATTTGCCAAAGAAGATGATCTCGTTTGCAAACATTGACGAGAATGTCTACTACAGAGTTGTGCCCACAGAATAAGGTAACCATCTTGCCTCATGTGTTAATGTGATTGATGAATTTGTACCTGTAGCTGTTTTTCAAGAAGATTTAAGCGCAAAGAGTAAGGTCAAGGAAGTCTTGGATGGAGACTCTTGCATCACATAATAGAAGCCTGTTACAAAAGCTAAGGAAAAGTTGAAGTGCAAAAGGATCAATGGAGATTCTAACTTGTTGTTTATACCTCATAGTTGTTCTGGTGGTGTGATTGAGTATATGATGTAAAGTAAAGGAACATCAAAGCCTTTTGCAAAAGTTCGAGCTATTCTCACCTATATTTGAAGGAGAAAGGCATGGAAGCTGTTAAGGGACTCATGGACAGTGTCCTAAAGCTCAAAATGTTTGATGGAGGGACTTGTTTTGGAGCAAGTTCCATTTTCACCGGGACTAATACCCAATTTCAAAAGTCGGGCTAATGACTTTAAACAAGCGCTTAGTGGGAGGCAACCCACTGGTAAGATTATTTTTCTTATTTAGTTTTTCTTTTTTTGTTTCACTAACATACTAATTTTTGACTTTAGTTTTCGTGTGTTTAGTTTGAGAAAAAAAAAACTAAGAGTGATCGATCGATTACTTCGCCATGATCGATCGACCAAATGCGGCAACAAGTGATCAATCAATCTGCAAGAGTGATCGATCGATCACCCACCCAGGTGAACCAAGTTTGATTTTTTGGTTATTTTCGGTCTGTTTTTACTCAAATTGAACCGAAAACATGTTTTAATTTTTTAAACTCGATTTTAAGATCAAAACCAAAAATTTTCACAAAAATTTAATCTCTTCAACCCATATTCTTTGCTCTTCAAAGTTTTCTAAAATCTCCAATACTTAGCCGATTTTTGTGATTCAAGTGTCTAACTTGATCAGTTTTTCGAGCTTTTTCACTTGGTACTAACAATTTTCTGAGTTAGTAAGGTATGTTCTCTCTATCTCCTATTTTATGCACGAAAATTATGTTTTAATTTGGGTTTTCTAGAGACTCAAACATAACTTGATTTTGTCTTCTGTTTCTTTCATTTTGTCTTCTGTTTCTTGTTTATAATGGTTGATATGCATGCCTATGATGATTAGAAACATAATTAAATGAGATTTTGATGAGAGATTTGATAATTTAGGATTTGAGAACTTAGGAATTACAGATTTTTAAGAAATTCAATTTCACCTTACAATTTCGTGATGATTGTTGTTCTTGATGATTTAGAAGCATGAACTAGGTGAATGTATGATGAATTTCTTTGGGGGTTGATGATATATCTTTTGTTCTTATTCTCACACCGAGAACAGTGTGAAGTAAGTCTGGGGGAGGGTGTTTCTAGTACTGATTTTTCTTTTTCTTTTGGTGTGTTATAACTTTTGAGTCTTTTTCTTTGTTTTATTGAGTCAAAAACTGTGTAGGAGATTAAGATGGAAATCGATGATGAATGCTGAACTATTGTCTTGTTTTCTTTTGTGATTTCTGAAATGACCATTTTGTTGCAGAGGATGTTAGTACAATCAAGCCAGTGGACCTTTTGGCTGAACTCCCTACCTGAATATCTCAGCCAGTAGATTCAATTTGATATGACGTTAACTCTACTTGTTTGAATTATTTAATTGAACTTAATTTTTCTCATCAGTGTTTTGTCAGGGATTGAACCACTAACATTCAAGAATGTTCTACCTTTTTACCACTCTTCCTTCCTGAATGGCAGACTCATCTTTAATTTGGTACCACACCTTGACCTTTTCTCCTTTCTAGTTCCATTCATTTTCGTATCTTTCATCTATGTGCACACATGTGCAAAAAAATAGAGAGAATAGGATTGACATAGTGTACTTTGCTGCTTAGGATTGGTTAGTGGAATGATAAGTGGTTAGACATCTGATTATGTCTTTTTGGGTTTATGCTTAAACTTAAATGTGAATTTTGTGATGTTAGCATAAGATGGTGGTTGATTCATTTTTCCTGGTTGGTTTTAATGTTGTGCTGAGATTTGTATTATAAAAAACTGGCCCTACCCGAAATGTGCACGAAAAAGAGAAATAAAAAAAGAAAAGAAACAAAAAACGGAAAAAAGATGAAAAAAAATAATCCGAAAATTGTACATGTTTGGGGGCCAGAAAATAGGTTTGTCTCAGTATTTTAAGTTTTTCCAGGAACTTGATTTTCATGTATTTTTTGGTTGTTTGGGGTTATATCAGTATCTTTAGGTGTTAGAGGAACTATGGTTATTAATAGATCCATCTCTCTTGTGATTTTGCATATTGTCTTGCATTCATTTCACACTTCTGAGAGCCCTAAACATTAAAATTCCACCACTAAAATCAGTCCTCCTTATACCAAGCCCTTTCTTGACATTGATTTCTGATGAGAAACTCACGCCATGCTTAATGAATGTTAAATAGTTAACTGATGGGACGTTGAGTTTGCAGGTTTGGGATTTAGAGTATGGATAGGCTTGGGAAGTTATTGTGGAGAACTAGGGGAGAACATCTAACGCTTCTGTTTACTTATGTGGTCAGATGAAATATTTTTACAATGCAAGGTTCACTGAGGTTTCTAGAGTCCCCGTGTTTTCAAACCTTTCCACTAACTTTGATTTTGTTAGTCTTTACTTGAGGACAAGCAATATTTCGGTTTTTACTAACTTCTAATAGAGTTTTTAGTTTGTTTTTGAGACTTTTTGGAGTCTTTTGGTATTCTTTGGTGTTTTTACAGGTTTTAAGGTGCTTTGGAGATAAATGAAGCAATTTGGACAAAAATAAACTTATGAAGATGCAGAATTATGCTGATGGATCAGAAGTTTGGCCTCATGTGAAACGGTTCCCACCGTTGTATCGAGTTGAAATTTTAATACAAGATAGCCACATGAGTTAGCTTTCATATGGAGGTGGTTTGAAGACAATCCAACGGTGCGATCAAAAGTTATGACCATTTTCGGAATCACATGCTGTCCAGTTTCGGAAAATTTCCTTTTTGTCTTAGAATTTCCAGATATTGCAGAAAAGACCATGGAGCCTATATAAATACATAGGAAGAAAATTAGGTTAACACACTTGATTTTTCACAGATTTTTGAGCTTTTTCTTTGTATTCTTTGAGGAGAAGAAACTCTGCATCCACAAACTTTTGGAGATGCTTTCTGAACTCATTTTCTCTTTTTAATTTTATTATGTCTTTCTTCTCATATATGATTTTGTGTTCTTCAATTATGTCTGAGTAGTTTACTAGTTAGGTTTTAGGGATTCAAAGGATTTCATGTATTGATGATTTAGGTTGTTAGATTTGGGAAAATTATCATAAGGATTCTTCATCTAAGTTGAACTTATTTCTTGAATTAGATTAGCTACCTGATTCATGATCTTAGGTTGATAGATACAACGAGAGTTGATTTAGAAACCTGAAAATCTCTTAGATGAGCAAAATATCCTTAGCCAATGGGAGTTGATGTTAAGATATTTTGTGAACATAACAAACCTGACCTTAATGCATGCTTAGTTCTTTTAGATTCAACGAGAGTTAGTTTTCATTGTTCTAAACATAAGAATTAAATACTCCGAGAGGAGATTTATCTGTTTCAGTGATTTGAGTTCAAGAATGTTGCTTCATATTTCCTTGTCTGATTCCTATTTATCAATCATGTTTCCAGCGAATTACCCTGATGCCTGACGCTTTTAGCTTATTGATTTTACATCGTTTTATTATGCTTTTATTTACTCTACAATTCGAAAAAACCAACAAACAATTTTGTGTCTTCTAGCTTGATTCGAAATAAAGATCTTAGTGTGTAACTGGTCTTTTTGGATTCGATCCCATCTATACTACTGCGTTTGCTATGCACTTGTAGTGATATATTCGGGTTAAAACTATGAGTATCACATAACAAACGTACAAGTTACTTGAAACTAAAAGCCATACATATTACAAACATAGTCACATACACAGAAGATACCTGCATTGCAATATGTCTTTAGCTACTTCAGAAAAAATAGAAAATTTAGGAGTATGTACACTCTACCATGAGAGCACATCATAGTCTGCTCATAAGGAGTTGCTTTTAGGAATCTTTACATTCTCATTCAAGTAGATTTCCAATTTGTTTCCTCTATCATCATATTCTTCCTCAGTAACAAAATGGTTCTAGACTGTGTCCATTCTTTCATACCCACCCACAACATCTTCTACATCACCAACATCATCAACAATGTTAATTTGCGCCTGTGAATGTGACTAAGAATGAGATGATCCTCCAGCCTGTGATGAGGTCTGATTCTTGTAAGACAAAATATATTCTTCAATCAGCCTCTTCATGATACCAGTTACTAATTCACATATCTCAACAGACTCTGGACTCACTTTACCATACAACATGTTCAAGAAGAGTGTTGCAACACTCTTCTTCCTCAGATCACACACCGATAATGATAAAAAATGTGTTGATATTTTATACCCCATCCCAATACTTCTCAAATTTTTCCTTTATTGTAGAAGCTCTTTTCATCAACTCCTCATTCTTAGTACTATTCATTGTAGAAGGTTTTTCTTCAACTCCTCATTCTCACCGCTACTCATTGCTATGAGATTACTTTCAATGGAGACAATCTCATGTAGGTTTAGCGAGAACATGCATTAGTAGGTGCAAAGGCTTCTAATGTAGAGTTATAAAACATCGTTAAGAACCTAGCAAAATGCTCTATCTTATCCCAATCATATTTCATTGGTGGCCTTATCCTTTTGTTCCATTTTTAGATCACTAAAACATTCATTGTAAAGTCTATCTTCTGCTTCTAATCTCTCGAAGGCAAACTAAAACTTAAGTGCTCTACTCAACATGAGAAAACTAGAGCTCGATCTAGTTTTTGAGTGTAAAGATAAACTACCCTAGTAACCTTACTTGATTCTACAAGGTGCTCAAATGCAAGTTGCCTATGACCTGAAGACATTACATACACCACAACATTTCAAATGGTACTTAAGATATGGTTCACATCTTACAAACCATCTTTAACAATTAGATTAAGAATATGGGCAAAATAACGCATATGCATACATTCAACTCATTAGAAAAGTGATTCACTTCCGTTTAACATGTAGACATCTTTAAACTTCTCCAAGGCAGATTTTTCGAAGTGACATTGCTGACATTTCTGGTGAAAAATTTCTCTATTCCCCATTCCTCTAGACAGTGCAGTAGAACATAAGAGATGGTTGACCCCTTGTGGTCCAACACATGATTGAAACGAAGAATGAACTTCATGGGCACCCAGGTAGAGTCAATGAAGTGAGTTGTTACCACCATATAGTTTGCATTAGTTTTTGGAGCAACCCATATGTCTATGGTGAGAGACACACGTTGCTTAGGATATGATAACATCAATTTCAGGGCTGCCTTCTGCATGACAAACATTTGTACTATATCTCTTGTGGTTGTCCTTCTTGAATGTGGCTGGTAGAGTTTCAGGCATCTGGAGAAGTGTCTCCATGCCAAGCACTCAACCTAAGATAATGGGAGCAGGCCTAACACCATTATTTAATTAGTGGCCTCTCTGAAAACAGTTTTAGAAATCTTCCCATATTTCAGAGTCCCACTTCTCCCTTCTTGAGTTAACACCTCCTGAAACTGGCTCTGTTTCCAAGCTGTGTATTGCTTGCAGGTGGCCAAAGGCTTCTTCAAATTATAAGTACTTGATGATGTGACAAAACTCATCAGTTTACCACACTAATTGCACTTGAATTTACCCCTATTATATGCAATTCTTGTGTAACTATCCCATACTTCAAACCTTGTATTTATTCTCTTTGTCAAAGCATGGGAAGTAGCACCACTTCTCCCCTCTGGTTGGTTCCTTTTGACCCTAAACTCCATCATCAACCTCAGTGTCTTCTTCGTCAGTGCCATCATCAAAGACATTTTTGTCTTGGCATGAGGAAATATGCATCTTAAATCTGCAAAGACAAACAAGTAAATGAAATTAGAGTTTGTAAATAAATGAACTAAGATAAGGGTTTATACTTTGGGTTAAAATTTAGGGAACTAGACATTAAAAAGAGCATATAGTGTATCATTGAAAGGGTTTGACAAATCACATATGAGATTCACAAATCGAAATCTTGAGCCTGAATTTTGAAATTAGGGTTTCGGTTCTTAGAGAATATAAGCTAATATATTCAGAATCCCTTCAAAAACTAAGAAATATACACCATAAAAATCAAATTACTATGGAAAACCCTTAAACTTACCACGATTTTAAAGTTAGGGTTTTCATTTCGGGCGAAGGTTGTGGTCTATCAATGCTCCAAATTGATTCTACAGTCTCTTTGTCTTGGTCTTCATCTTCTCCAAAACCCTTGAATCCCCAACTGGTTTCGTCGATATTCTTCTAAGCTTCGTGAATCGTGAAGGAGAGTCTCAAGACTCGAGAGAGAGAAGATGATTTTTTTTGTGTAGGAGAGAAATGAGTGAAATGAGAGAGTCACATGAGGAAGAGAGAGAGAGAGGCCTAAAGGGCTTGGGCTTCGAATAGTTTAGGTTTAGTAGGTTGGGTTTAGGCTTAGTGAGTTGGGTTAGATAGGATATATTAAGGTGGGTTTAGGCTTCAGGTACCTAATCGGTTCTCGGGTAGAACCAAAATCAAACCATTATCCACGAGTATCTAATCCAAGATCCATTTGGGTGATTGCTAGGAACCAAACCCAGAACATAACCAAAAATTTCGGTTCGGTACACATCGATTCGATTTAGGTCAGTTATTATGCCCATGTCTACTTTTGCCCCTAATTTTCTTTTATTATGTGCTAACTTATCATGTCATACATATAGAAAATATGACAGGTTTAGGGTTGAAAACTTTGGAAAACTTCAAGAGATCGCATGCAGCTAAGGCAACCAAGAAAAGATCTAGTAGCAAGGCGCCTGCTACATATGATGTAGAGATCCTTGAGACCCTGACCACCGACCCCAAAAGAAAACCACATGCTAAGTCTGAAGCCTACTCTTCCCATGAAAAGAAGCAAAAGGGGCATGCTATCCGATCTTCCTATCTGTGTCCTGTTAACCTCACTAAAGCGTTGGAGCATTTAAAAGATATAGTCTTCCCTTATATTCCTGTCTCCTACCAAGATAGCAACGCTATGGGGTCCTCTTCCATCTCTAGAGGGAGATGTTTAAGGTAAAAATTCTACCTATGTTCTTTCTTTCATAGGCTTGGTGTTTGGAGTGAATCATCATTTCTTATGTTAGATGGTCTCCTTTCTTGATCATGCTTAGGGCTGAATGGCCACACAAGCAGTGAAGGCAGGGAAGAAGATGTCAGAGTGCTACATCTGCCAAATAAAGCAGGAGAAGACAGTCGGCTGGCCTCGAGAAGGAGATGAGGGACATTAAGAGTATGACGTAGTGCCTGGAAAGCATAAATCATAAGGCTGAAGGACGCCTCCTAAAAGCTGGAGGGGGAGAAATCTGCCCTTGAGGAAGAGGTTACTAAGCTTAAGGCTGATGTCGGCACCTTCACAAAGGAGATGGCTCTGTTAGTAAATTGTACAATATATCCAATATATTCATGATTATTAACCAAGATTCTAGAACTCGCTAGGTGTTAGTCGAGCGGTGAGAATGTGTCTATCGCCTGATTAGAAAATCGAAAATTAAATAGAGATTAATCATATATTGGATTTTGGATTATTTTTGATAATTTTTATGTTAATTTAAAATTTTAAATATATAGTGAATTTATCATTGTGATTTTTAGATCCTTTTACTTGTTTTTAAATGAAAACTAACTAATTTATATAGTTTTAATGATTATAATATAATTTTATTTAATTTGTGATGGGGTCAAAAATGATCACGACGAAATCGATTCCTAAAAGCGTAACGGAAACATCGTCTCTCTTTCGGAAATGAAAATCGTAAGAGGATTATTGATTCTGAGGCTCTTGTCATCTAGTCAATCTCCTCTNGAGGCTCTTGTCATCTAGTCAATCTCCTCTCGACCAAATGTCGAAGCTCCGCGTCTAGCCAACCATAAGCGGCCGCTTCACAAAGTCCAGTAACTCGCGGGCAACTAAACGCGAGAATAACGAAATCAACGTCCGAGACTTCCGAGAGATCTCAATAAACGAGTTTCAGAGTGATGGCTCAGGTTTTCACCCAAGAAATCACTGCAAGCGTACAGTT
>OVAN01009777.1:0-16526 GCA_900406275.1 Anastatica hierochuntica | reverse complement strand
GGTACTGCAACAGGTGCTGTAACAGGTACTGTGACAGTTCCTGTATCTTCATTAACATCTGGTCTTATCTTAAAAGTCATATTCAAAATTCAGAGAAACCAAAGTCGACAAATACACTAGCCTTTCTGGAGCCAAAAGTCGACGAGTCTAATAAAAGACTCTCATAACCAAACAACGAAATGACAACATAGTTAAATAAAATTACAAACGAAAGTTATGAGACTCCAAAAAGCTTAACTAGATCCTCAAACTTGAACCATCTAAACCACATCCGATGCACGAAAAAGAGAACAGAAAACCTTAATCGAGCGATAACATCCTACAGACACATTATTTGTTCGATGAAGAAGCTCATTTAAAGACGTTTTATAATGATAATTGTTGTTTAATAATATTAGTAAAACTTTTCAAATTTCTTTATTAAAAGAAAAAAGCTTTTCAAATTTTAAACATTACGGACACTTGCATCCATGTTTCTCTGTGAAATGCCAACAAAATTCTATCGCCATTAAAACCATATTTAGCGTTAAATAACTAACTCATATAGGTGAGTAATAACAAAATTTCATAATCTCTTATAACACCAAATAATATGAAAATGTTGAATGCTGTTGCTGGTATTGTTGACTTATAGGTTTAAGAATCCCAAAATATTATTCTCGAAAGACTTGTTGATAAAACTGCACATGTATTCTAACTGTTTTATGACACTCGCACCGCAACTGTTAGACTTTCCAATGCATTTTGGTGATGTTCGTTTGTTCATCTAGATACTGCATCTAGATGCAGATGTCGGATGATGTTTGTTTGTTGCAAATTATAAACATGATCCGGATGAAGTAATTGTATGCATATCAAAACTAATCCAAAAAATCAAGATATTTTTGATGAATTTATTAGTAAAGTTTGGATGAGTTTTGTTCATCCAAAAAATTGTAAAAGCCGATAAAATCGTAAAGCCCGTCAACACTGCAAAAATCGACAAAATCGTAAAAACCGCAAAATCTGTAAAAACCGCCAAAATCATAAGATCCATAAAAACCGTCGAACCGAAACATCTCTAAAAACCGTAAAAACTGCAAAAACAGTTAAAAACCGGTAAAAACCACAAAAACGCAAAAACCGCAAAACCGAAAAATCGGCCAAAACCACAAAATCCGACAAAACCGTCAAAACCACAAAATCCGACAAAACCGCAAAAACCGTAAAAATCGCAAATCCTTAAAAATTGTTAAAACCTTCCAAACCGCAAAATACGTAAAATCCGCAAAAATGCGAAAAATGCCAAAACCGTGAAAATCGCAAAATAATTATTTATGAAAGAGATGAAATTATTTCATAATTCTTTTTTATAAAAATAATAGTTTGATGTATTTGGATTGCAAATACACAAACGAACAAACTTGCGTTCAAATGTTACATTTAGATGCAAAATCAAAATGCAAAAACAAACATCATCCAGATGCAAGATGCAGCATCTGCATCCAGATGCACAAACGAACATGAGCTTAACCTTTAAATTCTATTCGGAATAATAAAAAGAAAAAATTGAAACATTATTTGCTATACTTTAAAACATTAGGTTTTTTTTTGTCAAGAAAACATTAGGCTTTGGCTTTAGTTAACAAAAGCTTATTTGCTTATGACTTGACGATTACAAAACAAATCAAATCATCTGCAACCCCAAATACAAAAAAATGTACCAACCAGGTCCCGGAGATTCACCATCACCAAACTGCCTTCAGGGCTGCTTCTCCTCATCACCATTTCACAATTCCTCTGCCTCTAACCACCCAGCAGACTCAATGTCCACAGTAACTTCCGCCACTCTCCGCCGTAACTTCGTCGAGACAACCTTTTCCACTATCTTCCCCGACACCCATTTTGCCGACCCAAATTCTCTCCCTTCCCTTCAAGAATCCTTCTCCGATTTCATCCAAGCTTACCCTAATTACCCCGAGACTTACAAGATCGATCGGATCCGATCCGACCATTACTTTCACTTGGGTTTATCACAATCCACGTGTCTTGATTACATCGGAATTGGTTTATACTCTTACTCTCAGTTGCTCAACTATGACCCTTCCACTTACCAGATCTCCTCTTCCTTGTCTGAAAGTCCCTTCTTCAGTGTTTCTCCCAAGATCGGTAATCTCAAGGAGAAGCTTCTCCACGACGGAGGTCAAGAAACAGAATTTGAATACTCGATGAAAAGAAGAATCATGGGTTTTCTCAAAATCTCAGAGGAAGACTACTCAATGGTTTTCACCACCAATAGAACTTGTGCTTTCAGGCTCGTCGCTGAGTCTTACCCATTTAACTCGAAACGGAAGCTCTTGACGGTTTACGACTACGAGAGCGAGGCGGTTGATGAAATTAACAGAGTCTGTGAGAAACGTGGCGCCAAAGTAGCTGCAGCTGAATTCTCATGGCCAAGGCTGAGGATCTGTTCCTCCAAGCTTAGAAAGATGGTCACTTCCGGGAAAAACGGAAGCAAGAAGAAGGAGAAGAAAGGTATTTTCGTCTTTCCTCTTCATTCTAGGGTTACTGGATCTAGGTATCCATATCTGTGGATGAGCGTGGCGCAAGAAAACGGTTGGCATGTGATGATCGATGCTTGTGGTTTGGGACCTAAGGATATGGACAGCTTCGGTCTTTCGATATATAACCCCGATTTCATGGTGTGTTCATTCTACAAGGTGTTCGGAGAAAACCCTTCTGGATTTGGTTGCCTGTTCGTCAAGAAATCCACTATCCCGATTCTTGAATCTACCACTGGGTCAGGTATGGTTAACCTCGTACCTACCGAAAATCCAATATCATTATGCGCACGCAAACAAACAGAATCAGAAGGAACAATTAGCTTTAGTTCTGCTATTGAATACAGAGGTCTAGATCATGTGGACTCACTTGGGTTGGTGGCAACAGGAAACAGATCAAGATGTTTGATCAATTGGTTGGTTAGTGCTCTCTACAAACTCAAACACTCAACAAGTATTCGTCTCGTCAAAATCTACGGTCCAAAAGTTAATTTCAATCGAGGACCAGCTATTGCATTCAATCTGTTCAACCCAAAGGGGGAGAGAATCGAACCTTTTGTCGTGCACAAGCTTGCTGATTGCAGCAATATCTCACTCGGACATGGGTTCTTGAAGAAAATCTTGTTTGAAGAGGAGTACGAAGGAGTGAAGGATAGAGTTCTTGAGAAGAGAAGAAACAAAGAAGACGAACAAGGAATCTCTGTTCTCACTGCTGCGTTAGGGTTTCTAGCGAATTTCGAAGATGTTTATAAGCTTTGGATTTTCGTTGCTCGTTTCTTGGATTCAGAATTTGTGGAGAAAGAGAATGTGAGATGTGGAGTTCATGTTTTCCAACACAATAGCCGTGAAGTAGTTTAGTTTCTACCTTAGATTTTACTTGGTTTAGACCGGTTCAGCTTAGTCACTTCTTTTTTTCCCTGAAATTGTTCTATTGATCAATATTAATAATTCTATGAGACAAAAGTAGTCTCTCTACGAAAATGGTCCGTTTATATTAATAGTCCGGCTAGATATATAGTCTGGTTGTCTATAATCTGACTATATATCCGTTGAAAATAATAGTCTGATTATCTGTCCGTTGGAATTTGAATTTTGAATTAGCTTGTTATCTTGTAGAGTCTATTTAAAAGACTCATTATTGAGAAATAAGAAAGTAAGATAGTTTTCTCTCATTCTTATCTTAACATTTCAATTCTACAAAACAAGATGGACTTTAATCCATCATTTTTTTCAAGTGTTCTTTCTATTCTAATCTCCATTCTCTAAAATCTTTCATGGTACCAGAGCAATTTGGTTACTAATTCTAAGATTTTGGGTTTGTTTTCTTAAGTTATGGATTTGGTGTTCTTCATTTTGAGGTTTGTTTCAAGAAAAACCTCACCTTTCTCTCGGCTTCTCATCAAATGCTAGCATCTTTTTGCAAATTTAAGCTCAAATCTCTTGGATCTTCATAAAGGCAGCAGCTTTTATTCAAAATTCGTGTTCATTTCATCATAAAGATCTCTCCTTTTGTCGGTTCTTCATTAGAAAGTCCGGAACTTACTTAAAGATTTGTATCTTTCTACAAGCTTGGATCATCAAAATCGTGTCCTTTCTTCAAGATTTAAGCATCAAAATGGAGGATATGGTTCAAAAAGTTGTTGGTCTAAAATCAATGGTGATTTCTGTAATACTAAAGGGGTCTAATTACACTTTGTGGTCAAGAACAACTAAGACATCCATTTGTGGTAAAGGTCTTTGGCACCACATCTTGGAAAACTAGAGTGTGGATGAAGAGGATTACTCAAGGAAAAAGGATGAAGCTTCAAGGAAAGAAGAAGCTAAATGGTTCCAAGAAGACCAATATGTTCTTGGTTTGCTTCAAAACAGTTTGGATCCATCAATCCTTGAAGCTTATTCGTATTGTGAGATGGCTAAGTCTCTTTGGGATACTCTTAAAAGAGTATATAGAGATGTGTCTAACCTCAGCCGCATTTATGAGATTAAGAAGGCCATCAACGAGCTGAATCAAGAGGATTTAGACTTCAAAAGGTATCTTGGAAAATTTCAATCTTTGTGGAGTGAGTTAGATGCTTTAAGACCAAGTTCTATAGATCCTAAAGTTCTCAATGAAAGAAGAGAGCATGATAAAACTTTAGAGATGCTACTAAATCTGAATTCAAGCTAAAATGAGGTTATAAAGTCTACCTTAAGAGAGTCCAAGCTCTCAATCTTTGAAGAAGTATGTTCACGGGTTCAAAAGGAGGAAGGATCTATGGGTTTGTTTGATCGGAAAAGGGACCTTGTGACCGCAATCAAGGGCGTTTTCAAACCAATGGATAGAAGATCTTTGGTGTGTGAGCATTGTCACAAGAAAGGGCATTCTAAAGAAAAATGTTGGATCCTCCATCCTCACCTCAAACCCGCCAAGTTCAAGGATCAAAGGGAGTCGAAAGCCAATCTTGCTCAAGAAGATGATCTAGTCGAGACCTCTACTCATAGAAAGGAAGTGGCATTACACTCTTCAATGGAGTATGTAAAGAAGAGTGACTTGGAGGATCTTATCAAGGCTTATGCCTTTAAACTCGGTATCTCTTACTTAACATCTAAATTAAATGCGAATGTTGTTAGAAAACTTAGATCATAAGATGGTTGGAAAAGTTACTATAGCCGATGGTAAAGGAATTCCAATAGAAGGAACTGACTCTTTGAATCTATTTAACAAGAAAAGTGATGCCTTTTACATTCCTAAGTGATGCCTTTTACACTCCTAAGTTTAACCCATAGCCCAGACCGCCACCCTTGTTTAATTCACTTAAAATTTGGATTTTGACCCGGTTTGACCAGGTTTGTCCCGGGTCAACCCGACCCGACTTCTAGTTTTCTATAAATACTCATCTTAAACATTGAGAAAACCCTAAGTTTTTACTATTCTATTGAAATCTTGTATCTCTTTCGGATCTTGAGCAATCTCTTTGTTAATAATACAAAGCTTGCATCTTTATCATTTCTTCTTCTTCCTTTATTTTTTTATGAGTTTATCTTTGGTTTTTATGAGTTATTTGAGCATGAGTAGTGAGTAGTCATCTAGTGTGAGCATGAGTTAGGTTGATCAAGCTAGATCTAAATGCTAATCATGATGTTAGAGGTTGAGTTTATATAGATTTACATGATTTAGCGATGTTTAAAGCTAGATTTGAAGTGATCAATCAAATCCTAGATCCTAAGGCTTTCACACCCGGAAGGTGTTTGATGAAATGCCTAAGAGAATCTAAATCATGCTTAGCATTCTTAGTCTATGGAAATAGATGATTAAGGTGTTAAGTAGACTATTGGGCTTGTGTTTAATGATTAATGAACTTAGGATTGCTATCGGAAGATTAGCTCTATCTTTGTACATTAAGTGGACTAGAATCATGGAAGTGATCTAGTTGACTTGTTGTCTTGCCTTTGAATTGAGCTTCATTACCTCTACCTTACATTTGGTTAGCATTTGGATCATTTAATCATGCACCTAGCTCATTGCTTGTATGTTCTTCATCGCTGAAACTCTCTTAAGTAGTATTTAGTAGTTTGAAATTACTATCTTGTTTTGCTTACTTGTTTGTTTGTTTAGAGTTTGAAATCCAATTGCCTTTATAAGACTTAGATTAATAAAACTAGTTATATGATTAAATGTGTAGAAGATTTTTTCCTTGCGGTTCGATAACCCCATTTACTACAACTACTAGCCTTAATCTTGAGGTTTAGGAGTTTAGTTCGGGATTAAACTTGAAAGAAACAAACTTCCTTGTCACTTACTCCAATCATTTCACTTAGAACTTTTTATGTCCGATCACAATGATTAATTGAGTTAGATGGACCGTCATAGCCACTAGGTTTAGTTCTCTTCCTAGAAGGTATCTTCTATTTAGGAGCTTCATAAACCTCATCGACATTCTCCATATGATTCACTTCATCTCTTGCGTGAACATCATCTTCAACTTCAAAAGCTTCAAAATTTGTATCACCACCTAGTCCAAATGCGTTATTTCCCCTTGCTATAACACTTTCGAAAATGACTTGTAAATCCTCAAAGTCTTCGAAAGTGTTATGCCGAAGATATTCATGGATGTCCCTGATAAAATGTAATAAATAATTAGAAAAACATATTTTTATACAGTATAAATATAATTAATTAATAAAATTTAAAGAGAGTTTAAAGTACCTTAACATAGTTTACCCACACCTCATCGGGAGCAGTAAACTGTTTTTTGATGGGATCCCACCCAAAACGAGAACTAAATCGAAAAAATTGTGCATAACTTTGATATTCTTTTTTCAAAGACTTCATTCGACTTACATAATTCGTGTAAGTCTTATTGCATCCAAGTCGTTTATTTATAACTGATATTATTTTTGATTCTACCGTTGCTATGCTTATAGAACCATTTGTGTCACGCCAACCACGTTTGATACTATCGACTAGTAAACGTTTCAACAATTGACTTTCTTGAGATGTCCATAGAAGATACCCATTTTTTGCTTTCTCTGGTTGTGACGTTTTCATCATGATAAAAAAAAAACATGAACACGTGCATGTGTAGATAAAATTCACCAATGAGCAAAAAAAATGAAAAACAATACGATATTTCCATAAAGAAATACATATATTACTTAACTATAAAAGTTACCAAAGATGATACCTTTAGTGTTATAAATTTTGTGAAGATGAAGAGATACTATCATTCCTATATCATTCCTATGTATATATACACACATGAGAAGGGATTGAACGAAGAATTTTAAATTTTTAATAATATTATTTTTGTTGAGATTTCATGATATATGTTTACCTAGATTTTAGGATATGCCTTTGACTAATTTAAAACTTTACACGTTAGTATCTTGGATTTTTTTGTAGTTTTATTCCAAATTATTACTAATAACATACACAGAAAAACAACATAGTAATATTCCATTCAAATCTGAACTCACAAGCTGAGAATTGATTCTTTACATTTATGTGTAGAATTTTCAATTAAATTCTTTTGAAATAATAATACTACAAAATTCCTCAGATATTGAATAACACAAACATTTAATAGAATAAAAACATAAGTTGATTGAATAAAACCCGAATTTAAAAGAATCCTTAGAAGTACGTCATTCAATAACACTTACATTTAAAAGAATTTATTACATAGTTAATTGAATAACATTAGAATTTTATACAAACTCAAATTCACTCGGATTCCTACATTCAATACTACCCCCTAAGAAACAGTTACATGTTAAAATTCAAGATTTTCATCTAGAACTCTTCAAAATATTTTGGTAGAATAAGTAAAATAAGTAAAATTGATGTTGAGCTCCAAAAATATTATAAAAAGTAAAAAAAAAAAAAACTGTAAAATCTTATTTTAGTATATTATATTTTTATATATGTATAAGTTTATTCAGTTATTAATTTATGATATTATTATGAACATATATTTACAATGAAGAATTGGATAAAAATATTATCTTATTATCTATGAAGAATTGAGCTTGAATATTTCTTCATTAAGATTTTATATGGGTCAGATTCACGACGATACAATTAGACCATGAAGCTGTTGTCTGTGAAACTTATTATAAACGAAAGAGAGATCTTTGAGGAAATCCTAGGACAGAAAAGTCAAAGAGCCAAGAGCTTATAAAGATCAGAGGAGAAGAAACATGGGACATACATGAGTTATGTCTTTGTGGTAGAAAGTTTCATTGATAATTCCTCTTCTATGCTCTCTCTTCATTTTGCTATCACTTGTAACATAAAGAAAGTACTTAGTGCGTTTGTAAACCCTTTGCTTGGTAGTGAATTCGTGGGGGATTATTCCCACTTGAGATGTATGGGTTATAGGTCGAGAACTCGAAGATCAAATTCTTGTGTTGTAAGTTCTATATTCAACTTAATGCTCTCAAGTGTAGAGCATTATAATCGGTCAAAATTTGTTACAAGTGATTATAGAGCAATCCAAGTTTGATTTTTAGTGGTAGAGAGGATATAGAAGAAAGATACAAGACTTATCTTTCTTTATAGAGGAGCCGATGATTTGCTTATTGTTTGTGGATCTTTTGATTTAACTAGAACATGGAGAAGAAAAATAAGTTATACACGATTTGACGTAAAAAGGACATAGTAGTTTATTCTGGACATGTTTGTAATGCAACCAGTTAGAGATTGAGTTAAGGTCAAGTAAGTCTCGGATATGAGATGGATTCTATTTTCCATAAGCAAGAGTTCAAGCAAAGAAAATTAATAACTCAAGATTTTGGAATCATAATTGGACTCCATACTCGAGGCTCAGATCTTATGAGGACTTTATGTCTATTTTCATTGCAGTCACAAGGAATATGTAACATTCTGTTCAGATGATTCGGTTGGCTCATGTTTTGTAAATGTAAGGAAATCAAAATCAATAGAAAACACATGAGTTGAGGTGTTCAAGAATGTTTGGTTCAAACCAGACATTAGAATATAATTCATGGGACTAGGGCATGCCTTAGAGTCTTGAATTCTATGTGTGTTAATGGTGTTTGAATATCAATGAAGGTTTCTGATTTTAGTTCAACAAAAACTTGCAGAATGAGCAAGAAGCAGATAAGGAATTTTTGGATCAAATAAAAGTTGCCAAAATATGGTTAAAGTTTGAGGAGATTTAGGTTGCATGTTCAATATGTGTTTTGTGTTAGAATAATGGTGAAAATGGTGAAGGCTGAAAGGATACTGTCGTGGAGTTTGTTGCCGCCTAAAGTATCTAGGGTGGAACAAAACTGAGATTACATGAGGTGTAATTAAAAATCAGAAGATGTTAACATCAAGGTTGTACCATGTTTTAGAGAGGCAAAACATTAGGAAGACTTCAAGAAACGAGACATAAAAAGGGAGACAAGATTGTTAAATCATGACAAATAGCAAAGTTTTTACGTGAGTGATATAAGGGATTCTAAATAAGATATCATAATGTGCAAATGAAAAGGAGCCTAAAGAATATCATGAGCCAGTTGATATGAGGTTGGTTTGATGTTTACTACCAGTGGTTTTAAGCTTACATGTAGAGATGTTATTCTTTAAACATGTAACATAGAATAATGTTAGTATCGAAAGTCTATCAAGCAAAATAGATGGTTTGATGGTGTGTTCTGTTAAGGAGAACAACAATGCAAAAGAATTATAAGGTTGTGTTGTTTAAACAGAAAGGGTTATAAATCAGGGGATTCTCCAAAGTTTAAGCATGTATGGTTTATGTTTCTTGCAAATGATTCGAGAAGAAATTAAATCAAACCTCCGTGCGCATGAGATGAATTAACATGTCGACTGAGAGAATCATAATTGCAGAGGAGGAGAAGTTACAAGAAACATGAGAGAAGGTAGTTCAGAGATTTGGTTTCTCAAGAGGAACTGATGCTCAAGATCGATGGGTACTTGAGACTAGAAAAGAGAAGGGTTGGTGCTGACATGGGGAATCAGTAAACTGAAAGTTGAAGGGTTTAGTGGCTGGAAATTACATGTGCAGAATGACAATTGTTTAGACATCAAGATAAGTTCTCAAAGGTTTTGTTGTAAAGCTATAAGCATAGAGAAAACCTATGCTGAATAGGAAAAGTTACAAAAAGGTTCAACATTCGGTCATTAAGTACAAAGAGAGTAGAAAATATATTTTATATGAATATGTTCTACTTGATGTGCTAACCAAGTTCTAAGATCAAGCGACAAAGGTTTTTAGGAGGTTACATGGGTTCCATGAAGGGTTGGTGACGTTTTAGAGGCTTGAAGTTGGTAACAAGTTGATTTAAAATCTTGCATAACAGTATAAGAACAATGAGTTTCAGAATGTGTTCCAGGTTGCTGCATTGTGATGATTAGCAGATCTAAACTGAAGCTGTAACTAAGTTTAGAAAGGTTTAAATGTGGTTTATCAATGGAAGTTTGAAGCCTCAGAATGAGATTGCGAAGAAACAAGCCAAGAGGCATAAAAAGTTGGCATTGAGTCGTGATACACACACAAAGAAACTGAGAACGAGTTAGTTCATTTTTCTGAGATGTGAATGGAATCTATTTCAAATTAAAGAAGCAAAATGGCTTAGAATAATACCTCGAAAATCTGAAAGAGGTGAGTTTAATTCCAATGCTGCTACATAAACAAGAAGCAACATCAGGTCTTGTTGTTATTAAGGCAATAACAATATACACAAGTTATTTATGTAAAGGATGTTTTAGACAATGTGTATAACCTAGACTCGATGCACATAGGCAAGTATATAAGTTGTATCAATCACACTCAATAAGATATTGAATTCTACATTCTTACATGGTATCAAGAGCCTAAAGATCCTAAACCTAATTTTCTCCTTTTTTTTTCTTTTCTCCTACGCCTCTCCTTCTCTGTCTCTGTACTCCTCTTCACACTCTATTCTAATCTCTGCCTCATACCTACCATGACCACCATTAACAACAATGCCTCAAATGCTGTCCCAACAAACACATCAGATGTTGTCCCCACTAATACCTCTGTCTCTCTTCTCAATGTCAATATGACCAACATCACTCGCCTCACCACATCAAACTATATCATGTGGAGCCGTCAAGTACATGCTCTTCTTGACGGTTACAACCTAGCCCATTTCCTGGATGAAAGTGCTAAAATACCAGATGCTGTGGTCACTGTCAATGATGCTGAGACAATCAATCCAGAATTTCCACTCTGGAAACGGCAAGACCGCCTGATTTACAGTGGTCTCATCGGTGCAATCACTACCTCCATTCAACCCCTCCTCTCTCAAGCAGCAACGACGGCACAAGTATGGACCAAACTCTCCTCTCTCTATGCAACTCCGAGTCGCGGACACATCAAACAGTTGAAACTTCAACTGAAACATTGGAACAAAGGCACACGGACCATCGATGACTATGTCCAGGGAATGGTCACACGTTTTGATCAACTTGCCTTGCTCGGCAAAGTTGTTGACCATGAGGATCAGGTAGAGCAAATACTCGATGGTCTTCCTGAAGAGTTTAAGCCAGTAGTGGATCAAATCGAAGGTAGAGAGATCCCACCAACCATCACTGAGCTTCATGAAAAGTTGAGGAACCATGAAGCCAAACTCTTGTCGCTGTCTCCTGCTCCCACTTTCCCAATCACCGCCAACTATGCCAACAAAAATCGTGGTCCTCCCAACAACAACTCTCGGTACACTCCCAGACCACAAAACTACAACAATCCGAACAATTACCAAAGGTACAATCAATCCAAGGAACCTCGCCCTTACTTAGGACGCTACCAGATCTGTCGCATCCAGGGCCACTCAGCACAACGGTGCCCTCAACTCCACCATTTTACCAACAACATCTCTGCTCCCTTACTGCCTACGCCAACACAGCCTCTCTCCCAGTGGACGCCGAGAGCCAATCTTGCCATGAGCACACAGCCACCACTCCCAAGTCCCTGGATACTTGACTCTGGCGCCACTCAACATATCACCTCCGATCTCAATAACTTGGCCTTACATCAACCCTACAATGGCGGTGATGAAGTCATCCTTGGTAACGGTTCCACCATTCCCATCACCAAAACTGGTTACACAACTCTTCCCACACCTTATAAATCTCTTACTTTATCGAATATCCTCTTAGTCCCTGAAATACAAAAGAATCTCCTCTCAGTTTATAAACTGTGCAATACTAACCAAGTCTCTATTGAATTCTTTCCGGCTCATTTTCAGGTGAGGGATCTCAACTCGGGGGTCCGGTTACTCCAAGGTCGTACTAATGGTGAATTATATGAGTGGCCCAGTCTGAAACCGTCTCCCTCCGCTTTTCTCACCGCTACCAACCCCAAAGCAACCTACTCAGATTGGCATTCTCGTCTAGGCCACCCATCTCCTACTATCCTAAAATCTATTATTTCGCAATTTTCTTTACCTGTTATCCCTAATTCTCTCTCAAACAATTACCTTTGTCGTGATTGCTTAATAAACAAGAGCCACAAGCTCCCTTTTTCAGAAACATCAATTACCTCTACTCGCCCATTAGAAATACTCTATTCCGATGTGTGGAGCTCTCCCATCACATCCATCGACAACTTCAAATATTACCTTCTAATAGTTGATCATTTCAGCCGCTACATTTGGCTTTACCCTCTGAAATTTAAATCACAAGTCAAAGACACCTTTATGCTATTCACAGCTCTTGTCGAAAATAAGTTCCAAACCAAAATTGGTACCTTGTTTTTAGACAACGGCGGTGAATACATAGCCTTAAAACCATTCCTCGCCAACCATAGCATTACCCATCTCACTTATCCACCCCACACACCCGAGCTCAATGGCTTAGCAGAACGACGCCACCGACACATTGTCGAGACAGGTCTCTCTCTGCTTAGCCGTGCATCTATGCCACTCACTTATTGGCCATTTGCTCTTCAAACCGCGGTATTTCTAATCAACCGGATGCCATCTCCAACTCTGTCTATGAAGTCTCCCTTTCAAAAACTCTTCCAAACCGATCCCAATTACACCAAACTTAAGACCTTCGGCTCTCTCTGCTACCCTTGGCTCAAACCTTACAACTCTCACAAACTTCAACCAAACTCTGCTCCATGTATTTTTGTTGGATATTCCTTGTCACAAAGTGCTTACCTTTGTCTCAACCCAGAAACCCAACGATTATATACCTCCAGACATGTTCGATTTGACGAGCAACAATTCCCATTCTCCTCTCTTACTTCTCGCGACAAACCTTCCCCAGAACCAAATCAAACACCCACGCCGCCGCCAGCTACCGTCGTACCTCACTCCGTCGCGCCACTCATAGATTCACCGCCGCCGACCCCCATTGATTCCGATCACTCACCTGAAGACACCACTGGTCAGAACTCAATGACGAGAGACGAGGGGAATTCTGCTCCCAACAACCAATCCTCACCTCACCAACAAACAGGCCCAATAACTCCCGGCCCACAACCAAACACCCAAAACCAACCACCAACCCAAACCCAATAAACCAGATCCACCAACTCCAACATTTACCCCCGGCCCAATCAAGCCCAACATCCCAACAATCATCTTCAACCTCTCGCCACTCCCCATCCCAATCTCCATTGCCGACAGAACCACAACACAATCAACCACTATCCATTCCCCACCATCCAATGCGAACTCGTTCCAAAGCAGGTATCCACAAACCCAACACCAAATATGCCTTAACCTCAACCACCACCACAGCCAGTGACCCGGAACCAAGGACGGCGACAGAAGCGCTAAAAGATGAACGATGGCGAAAGGCTATGGGCTCTGAGTTCAATGCTCATGTTCAAAATCACACCTTTGACCTCGTCCCTCCAACGCCAAACCAGAATTTAGTTGGGAACAAGTGGATTTTCACAAAGAAATTTCTTGCAGATGGAACACTAGATCGGTTCAAGGCACGCCTTGTAGCGAAAGGCTATCATCAACAGCCTGGAATCGACTACACCGAAACATTTAGTCCAGTTGTTAAATCAACCACAATTAGAATTGTGTTTGGTGTAGCGGCATCCAAGGATTGGAAAATCCGACAACTAGATGTCAATAACGCGTTTTTACAGGGTCAACTCACTGAAGACGTCTTCATGCCTCAACCACAAGGCTTTGTAGACCCTGATCGCCCACATTATGTCTGCCATCTACGAAAAGCTCTATACGGACTCAAGCAAGCTCCACGCGCTTGGTACCTCGAGCTGAAAACGTATCTCCTTGCCATCGGATTCAAGAACTCAACAGCAGACACCTCCCTCTTCATTCTACGCCGAGGTACATCAATACTCTACATCCTCATTTATGTCGATGATATTATCGTCACAGGAAACGACAACAAACTGCTGGAAGGAACTATCAAGACATTTACGGATCGCTTCTCCACAAAAGATCTTGGCAATGTCTCATATTTTCTTGGGATCGAAGTTCATCGTACAAGAGCCGGAATACACCTCTGTCAACAGAAATACATCACTGATCTACTCCACAAAACAAACATGATCTCTGCAAAACCCGTTACCACTCCAGTGGCTACACATCCGAAGCTCAGCCTTCACACCGGCACACCACTCCTTGATGCAATATCATATCGAACAATCGTCGGCAGCTTACAGTACCTAGTCTTCACGAGACCCGACATCTCTTACGCCGTAAACCGCCTCTCCCAATTCATGCACATTCCCACAGATGATCACCTCCAAGCGGCAAAACGAGTGTTAAGGTATCTTGCTGGCACAAAGACCCACGGCATCCTACTTCCTCGGACAAACACATCGTCACTACATGCGTTCTCCGACGCTGACTGGGCTGGTGACACTGACGACTACGTGTCCACCAACGCCTACATCGTCTATCTCGGCAATCAACCGATCTCATGGTCTTCCCGAAAGCAGAACACGGTCGCCCGATCTTCCACGGAGGCGGAGTATCGATCTGTTGCAAACACCTCGGCCGAAATAAACTGGATTTGCTCTCTGTTAGACGAGCTTGGAATCACTGTATCCGCACCGCCGGTGGTGTACTGCGACAATGTAGGAGCAACTTACCTTTGCGCCAATCCTGTGTTCCACACCAGAATCAAACACGTCGCCCTCGACTATCACTTCGTTCGTCAACAAGTTCAAGCAGGTCATCTCCGCGTGACGCACATTTCAACAAAGGACCAACTCGCAGATGCGTTAACGAAACCACTCCCGCGAAGCCAGTTTCACAATCTCATGACCAAGATTGGAGTGACTTACGCCCCTCCATCTTGCGGGGGCGTATTAAGGCAATAGCAATATACACAAGTTATTTATGTAAAGGATGTTTTAGACAATGTGTATAACCTAGACTCGATGCACATAGGCAAGTATATAAGTTGTATCAATCACACTCAATTAGATATTGAATTCTATATTCTTACAGTTGTTTGGGTAAGTAATGAAACTAAATATAAGTTTGAGAAAGTTACTTGGATATTATGAGACACGTTCAAAAATTGAAGAAATGGCTTTGAGAAATGAGAAATTGCCTTGAGGAATGATGGTCGTATACGTAGATGGGACTCATCTATTGTGAAATCCTTAGTGTCTACACTTTTGTCTTGGACTCTAAATGGATCCGGGCCAAGATGGTTTATTACAACAATCAAAAGGAGAAGAAAAGGATTGGGCCTAAAGTCTCTTAAGGGTTTTGTTACAAAAATCCAAAAAGACCTAAAACTATATAACTTGAGAGAGAAGTTGTTTTTAGGGTTGTTCTTCTTCTTCTTCTTCCTTTGATCTTCTTGTAACCGAGAGAGATAGATGCTTGTAATCTTGTTGATTCTTTAATGGAGTTTTGTGATCGGAGGTGATCACACGAGACGTACCCTCTAGAGGAGGGGAACTCGTTAATTCTCGGGTGTTGATCGATTACTTGTATTTCAAGCAAAGTTCTTCAAAAGCAAAAGAATTGATCCTAATCAACACAAGGATCAATCGGGCTTACCTCACAAGTGGTATCAGAGCCTTCTGGTTCGAAGGCAAATTGCGATCACAGCTGGTGAAGAACATCGGTACCCCTGCAAAAGGAAAAGATACAAGAAAGACACTCACAATATACAAGGAAGATTCACAGTTAGGCAAACAGGTGAACTCATCACATTCTTCTACCGCAAAGATCAATCATCAGATTCTCAGAAGAATCTTAAATCTTTGGGGTTCTGTTTCATCGGAAGTTCTTGGGTAAACACCAGAAGACATCAAGATGGATCCTACTCCAGGAAGGTTTGAGATGGAGAAGTTTGATGGGAAGGGTGACTTCGGGTTGTGGAAGTTTAGGATGTTAGGTCAGTTAGAGATTCAAGGTCTATTGTCTGTGCTAAGTGAAGATACTGAGAAGGTGACTGATTCTTGTAAGAAACCAGGAGAAGAAGAGTCCAAGGCAGTAATCAAAAGGATGGATATGGACCTAAGGGTAAGAAATCTCATAAGCACTTGCCTAAGTGAT
>OVAN01009776.1:0-16527 GCA_900406275.1 Anastatica hierochuntica | reverse complement strand
ATAAATTTAAAGCTTCGTTGCCTTTTGTTTCCTTTAAACAATCGCGTAACACCTACCAGTTTAGGAGGATGACATCATATAGAAAATCGAGTTCTTGCCGCACTTGGTCGATCACGAGGAAGTGAGTGAGTATTGGCGTGTTACATGTGATATCGAAGCTCCACCGTCGGACTCATGGTGTCCGACGAGAACAACCTTCAAAAAAGACGCCAGTAGGCCGAGCGATTGATGGGACTCGTTCCTCACCACTATCCAAGATTTCTGCCGAGTTCCGGAGGGGGTGAGTTTCGGATGTCGAAGGTTGGAGAGGACGGTGATTCTACGCCTCGCGGTTTCTTTACATGCTATGAGGCACATTTGTTGTTTTGTCGACTATGGTTTCCCATATCGGGGATCATAGTTTTGTTTTTAGACCACTACGACTTATCGATCAGCCTGCTTTCGCCCGCTGATCTCCAACACCTTGTTGGAATCTTGGTTATGAGTTACGAACAAGGGATGGATCTAAGCATTGACTATCTATTGGCGTTTTTTGTCTTCGAGGGCCACGGGTATGCCACTACAGTACTGTCTCAAGCAGAAGAAGAATATGTCGGTTATCCGATTGTTTATGTCCAAATTCCACAGTTGGGACAAGCGATATTTCTTCGTTCATTTAAGTAGTGCCTTTGTCGAGGACTAATACGTTTCTTGCTTTAGGCGTAGGTGGGGTCCCGCGGGTATCGTTTTCGATACTCTGATCATTTTTGTTTTCGTTCGCCGATATCTGATAGTTCTTTTGTTTACCAGTTCTCGATCCCCTTCCCCCACATCTGGAAGATTTGTTCATCGTTAGGAACCTTCTTCGAGGCGGTTCGTTCAACTGGGGTAACTTTTCCCGCATCGAGTTTACAACGCAGCTAAGTATCACAAGAATCAGACTCAGACCGATGCGGTCATGGGAGAGGAGTTAGAACCGAACATGAATGGCTTCACTCCATATGAGATGCCTCCTGACAAGGAGTGGGAGAGGTCTCCCAAGAATGAGCGCACGTCTATTGACGGGGACAGCATTGCCGAGGACATGAGGGGGTCGTCCGAGGGGGCATGGTACCACGATCTTCTTGGCGGGGACGGAAGTGGTCCGAGTCAACCTTCGCTACCGCTTTTTGGAGAAGGGTCAGACTTTGACGCCTTCCTTGCTTCTTTTGATGCCCCGTCGCATCAACCCGCGGCTGATGCGGGATTCGTCAGGTCGGGGCAGTATGCGGAGGCCTCGTATTTGTTCATGGGGGTTAGTTTTCGAGCATACGACATGATTCTGTTTATTCATATGACTTTTCCCCTAACCTTTTAAAGGATCCCTATTTTTCAGGGTCTCCACGTGATGGACGATGTCCTTAGGGCGAGCAGCTTGGAGGCGCAGACGGCTCGGTACAAGCCCTAGAAACTCGAAGAAGAGAACTCTTGTTTAAAAAGGGAGGTCGAAGCGGCTTCTCTCCGCGAGAAGGAGTTTGTGCGGAATCAAGTGTCGTAGGTTCGTCGCGCGTATAGACGCGGAAAACGCGAGATCGACTCGGTTGGGGTTAAACGTTTGGTTCAGTTTGCGGCCGACTTAGACCAATACAAGTACGCACAATACTCTTTCGGAGAGTACTGAGAGTACCACAAGTATCGTGGTTCAGTGGGTTCTTTGTGGCGCACTCAACATTCCAATTACTCCTATCGCTTCGAGATGAAAAAAATATCCGGCAACATGGAGAAGTGCAAGGATGATGAGTCTTCGATCCCTTTAATCGAAGGGAGGATTCGAGGTCACTGGCCCCCGATTCCCGTATCTCATAACTCAGAGGAAGTTGGGGACACCGCACGGGGTGAAGAGGATGCAGTGGATCGAAATCCGAACACGTTTAGCGTTGGTGATTTTTTGATGTCTGGTTATTATGATTACGATTCGTAAATAAGGATGTTTGTATGTAGAGGGAGTATGTTCCCTGTTTTAGGTCATGTTAATGTTTTAGCCAAGTGTGGCCACTTTTCAATCTCTTAGGGTCAATCGTATTTAGCTTTGAAACCCCGTCGTCTTACGGTTTCGTATTAATAAACGATTTTTTTATTTCGATTTGATAATGTATGAGTACTGCTGCGTACATGGAGACAGATGATGAGTTGTCGTCTCATATCCATTCCTTGAAGGATCCTATATTCGTTGTTGGTTTCGGGTGCGAGTTTTCAAGAGACTTAATCTTTCAGATTCTTATAAACACGAGTAGAGACGAAGAGACAAGTTTTGGGATCTCGTATCGATTAGATACTGTCTTGAGATGTTCGAGACCACTATGTTCGGTTAAGAGCAAGACCTAGGTTTAATCTCCGTTTTAGGGCGTGCGGTGACTAACTCCGGCTTAAGTTTCCGGTTTTCGATTTTGACCTGGTTCTGTCTCGATATTAAAGTTTGTGATAAGTTCTCGGCTTATATGACTTGGATAAATCGGGAACCGAGTATCTCTCCAAAGACAATTTCGACGTCATCTGAAACTGCTGACAAAAATTTTTAGATTTCTTTTATAGCGCACTATTATCCTAGTCAGATGTATTAGAACCAATTCTTCGTGAAGAGTAGGATAATGTGAGTGATTAGTTCATCCGTCGAGGCCAATCGATGAGTGCGAAGTTGGAACAAGTACTTGTTATTTTCCCGGTAGGGGTTTGATAGTCTTGCGACTGTTGTTTTTAGAAGTTTTTGATCGAGTTCGGAATTGTGTTTCTCAGAAATTTGCGATGTCTCGTTTTTTCCGAAAGTTTTTCCGTTTTGTTGTAGACTGTGTTGACAAACACGTTATAGTCATGATTCGTGAAAAAAGGTTTTCTCGTATGATTTTCATTTTTGCGTTATATGAAAATAAAAAGCAAAAATTTATTGCGATACGTAGCGAAAAGTGTCGAGTACAAAGTGTGGGAGTATACGAGTATACGTACACCCACTCCCCCCTTTTTTGGAGATGGGGACAGTTGAACTCCTCTTGCGAAGAGCTGCCTACGTACCTCTTTTGAGGAATAAGTCGTCTCGTAGTTCAGTTTGTTGCTGTGAGTGATTACTCGCTTGGTAGAGTTGCGTCGGTCGTTTCAGTCTTGATGACTACAACTGGGTCAATGATTTCCTCTCGTGTCAAGGGAATTTCTTTGTTGGGAATGTTGGCCTCGGAAGTTTGCTTGTTTCCTTTAGACTGAGTCGTGTCTTGGGTTGACGATTATGGCATGTCTTTTTTCGAAGTGTCTACGGTTGACGGCTGAGCTGTCTTCATTCGTTTGGGTTTGGCCATGGGCGCCACTGCGACTTTCTTAGCTTATACTTGGCTAGGAAGCAGAGTCGTAACTATTTTTGGCATCCCTAGATTGCGGGGATTCCGTTGGGAGTCAAGAATTTAATGCCTAAGTTGTAGGTCGATGGGACTACCTTCATGGAATTTATCCATGGTGTTCCCATGATCACGTTATAGATTACATGATGGTCGACAACCGCAAAATCGACGACTTTCGTGATCTCCTTGGCACTCATCGAAATTTTGACCGATCTGAGAGTCACTGATGTCGTACGAGGTCGATCATGAGGGGATCATTATGGGGTTTGTCGATCCCGATAGTTTCGTATTGCTCAAAAGAGATAGTGTCATTTGCGGTGTAATTTGCGGTGTCGGGCGGTGTAGACCAGTTTTCACTTGACTCAACCTTTCGGTGATATGCTTTTATCGATGAGACGGTGTTGCGAAAGTATTGCGACCCTCCGATGATCATATTCACTTTGTGGCGATTGGATTTGTTGCCTTTGTCGTTGGGTTTCCTTCCACGTTTTCCATCCGCTTGAGTTCCTAGAGACATGGCGTCTCCTAGGTGTGCTTTATCGGTTCTAGGTTGGCAATTTGTATCGCGTGTTAGGTCTTTTACGCTGGTTATGTCCAAGATTTTTCCCGTGAGTAGTTTTGCCGTTAGTCTCGCTCCGAGAACATTGCAGTTTGTGGTGGAGTGACCTTTCGTTTGGTGGAACTCGCATAAGGTGTTCTCGTCGTATGGCGTGTTCCACGTCCAGGTGTTCCCTGACGTCCTACCTTGTTCGGACGGGGAGTTGATAGCATAGTTATGTGCCCGTCAAACGTCTTCTCCCTCGTGATGGACATACTTGTCATTAGGTGGGATCTTCTTTTTCGCTTTCTGTTCTAAGGTTAAGTCTTTTGAGGACGCCTTCGCTTTTTTGTGTTTTTGCGATAGAACTTTCATCTCTTCTGCAATGATGATGAAGTCCATAGCCTTATGAAGTGCATCTTGAATAGTGTGTGGTTTTTCGAGAGCTATCCACTTCTTGAACTTCGACTTGTACCAGAGGGGTTTTCAGAGCGCGTCTACTATCACCTTGTCGCTGATCTCGCTAATTCTCGACATTACTATCTTGAACTTGTTTTGTCTTCTCTTTGAGACAGGCTCCATAGATCCATGTCAGAGGTTTTTCTATCCATAAACATGGAGTATTGTTTGAGAAATTCTGAGAAGAGTTGACGCAAACTTCCGATTGAGTTTCGTTTTAGAGGGGAGAACCATTCAAGGGCCACCCCATGGAGATGCTCAATGAAAAGGTGGCAGAAACAAGCGTTTTTTTCGCCTTCCTTGAGCTTGGATGTCCCCATCGCGATCTAGAAGGTCTGTAGGTGAGCTCTTGGATCGGAGGTTCCATCATACATTGGGATTTTCACCTTCTCGGGATCCGAGACTCTGGTGTTGGTTATGCGATCAGTGAATGAAGTTTTTTGAGCCTCTTTGAGGAGCCTATCAATCTCTGGCGCAACACTGGTCGCGTGGTGAATCTACGATTTTACTACTTTAACCTATGCCGCTGTTTTCGCGATGTAGTCACAGATATCGCAAATCTCATCAAGATCATCGTTGGTATTTTTTCGAGATGGTCGACATGTACTGCGAATGGCTCTGGCCTGCTCCTCGGCCTATTTCTCTTGCTCTACCTAGAAGATATTTTCTTCCCCTTCTAACATGGGTTCATTGAGCTGAAAGTCTTTTCCTGTTGCATGGCCCTTAACCCTTCTTGGGTGTATGTCAGCATCATCATTCGTGGATTCGGATTGAACGCTGAAGTCCAGGTTGATTCGCTCGACTTCGTTTTCTTCCATTTCCTTCTCGGGATGTGGATGATCACCCAAGTTATTTCGCACTACGTCAAGGGTGATGACATCGGAGTTTTGATTCGATGATTTTTCCTGCGCGTTTCGGAGTAATCCATGCGGAGAGGTAAAGTCGAGTCTTCTTCCACGGAGTTTGGTAGCTCCGCACAGAAGAATAGTTCTAGTCCTGGCAGTTATGGTTTCAACGTGTTTAGCGAGAGAGCTAGTTAGTTTATCTTGTTCGGTCGACTTCTTTTCGAGAGTCGAGAACATCTTTTTGATCTCCTCGAACACCGCGGTGTTTGCATCAGCGTTGATCGTGGTGTTGTTCGTCGCCAGAATGGTTTTAGCGTCATCGTTGGCACTATAGGCGTCACGAGCTTGTTGATTGTTCTTGTCATCTGTAGTCATATCTGATCTAGCATATTCCGGCTGTGAGTTAGATTGATTCGTACCCTGAACGAATAGGCACCCTCCTTCTAGCGCCATACTGTGGGAACCGAAATTCGCACTGCTTATTATCGCAACCGAAGGAAAGCCAGAAACGCTAACTTTCCTTGAGGTCCCGGATTTCTGCTAAACTAAACAACGAGAGATCAAAATACTATATAACCGACGATGGAGTAATAAAGAAAAGAGAGAATTGAAAAACTGAGTTGACCAATCGAGATCTTATTCCGAATCTAATTTTAAGTGTTACCACAGGTGATAAGCCGTGGCCACGAGAGCTGTCGGCGAGTATCCTAGTTCTAACAGCTTAAGACTTGTAAACCTAGTTGAGACGCAACTCGCTAACAAAACCGAAAATAAACCTAATTGCTCTAAGTGTGAGTTGTGAAGAAATTTCTATGTGTCCTCGTTCTTCTTCTTGGCCTCTCTTATATATGCCTTCGTAGGTTTGCCCGGTTTCCTTTTCCGTCCTAGATTCAAGTATATTCTTCTGCAGAAATATTCCTTTTTTTTTAGAATATTCCTTATCTTCACGATTTTTCCATATTTATCTCTAAAATTGAATTTATCGCTTTTTCCATTTCTCATTTGTTGAAATCGGGTAATTCGTTAACGTAGTTGGGCCCATTCTCGTTCGAAATCGTAAGCGGACTTTTATCGCGTTGTGGGCCTTCCTGGGCTGTATTTCTACTAAGTGACTTTTTCGACTTCTTTCGAGAAATCGTTCTTCGTACGATTACAGGGTGATGGTTTTGCGAAATACTAAGACCAATCGTATAGTTATGATAATATCGGTGTTCGAGTTAACTGTTATTGTTTTATACGATTGATACGAAGATTTTACGAAAAGAACAAGCCTTTACGACTATTATCACAAAACTTTAACGGAAACTCCAATCGAGACGAAACAAGAGACAGCCAAACCGAGATTCGAAAGAGAAGATGATCGAGAGGACATGGTCCAGTCAACCGTGGGTGACTAGACATTGTCTGTGTCTAGTCGCCCATGGGCTGTAAAATGTTAGGATCTTTATTGAGTTAAGTATATGATATCTTTGATCGATACTCCCTCGAAAAGACCGAACGATGTAGAATTTTAGGAGTGGTGATGGAGATCTTGAGTCACTCTTGTTTACTGTGGCTGAATTGGAGACATTGCTAGACTTGTGGTGATACTGAAGGTTCTATCTAACGTTGACTCTGGTGTTAAAGGATTACGATAGTTAATGTCACCAATAAATTCGGGAAGTTCAAGTAAGATTCCTTGTATTTAGACCTCTTTTTCATTGCTTGAGGACAAGCAAGAAGCTAAGTCTAGGGGAGCTGATAAACCGTACTTTTACATGTTTTTATCATAGGTTTTTATTCATTTTAGAGCTTTTAAGATTTTCTTTATCGCAAATTATAGTTTTCTCGTATTTGTAGTGTTAATAATCATTTCGATCGAACAATTGCAGAGCAATTTGGACTCATTTGGAACTAAAATTAGTTTCTGGACAGTTTTCACGCATCCGAAATATCATCTCATATGAATACCTTACACTCAATGTAATTTGATGAACTTTGGACAAAAACTAGAATTTTGAGTTCGCTTTCCAATGGAGTTGGGTTCAAAACATTTGGATCTCTGGATCAAAAGTTATAAACGTTTAAGTGATGACTGATCCATTTTGGTGTGATCGGGTCTTGAAAACAATGGAGTATCGACCGGTGCCACAAGCCTCCCTGACAAGTTGGTGGTGGTTTTAGTACCGTCATGTGCCAAAAATATCTCCTAAATCGGTCTCAAGCCTATTTACGCCCCAACTTAACTTAAACTAACTTTTTTACCTAATATTATAAATACTTGTTTTTAGCCTTTTGTGAAAGGAGAGCCACAACTTTTAGAGAGAAAACAGATCTTAGGAGGCAAAGAACTCGTGTCATACCTCTTTTTAAAGAGATTTGGATTCTAAGAGCTTCTAAGGGAAGATCTCGCTTTGTAATCGATATTGCTAAGTTTTCTAAACACTTGACTCTTAATCTATGACGTTTTTTACTTATCACTCCTCATGTTTACATATTATTATGATGAGTTTTGAGTAGCTTACTTGTTGGGTTTAGGGGTTTTCAAAGGGGATTCATGGATTGATTGTTAGGTTGTTAGATTTGGTGAATTTCTTAGGGTCCTTCATCTAGATTGTTATTTGATGTTTGTTGCTTGATTGACTATTTAGCTACTGTCATTTAGGATTGATTTATTCACTAAAAATTTTTTTGAATTACCTTCAACATTCTGGATGAGCAAAAATATTAGTCTTCACGGGAGTGATTTTACGAGTTTTTGTGAACTATCGAATTTGAGCTTTATGCTTTTTTTCTTTTGATTACGAACGAGAGTTGAAAAATTTAGGTTGTTTAGACTTCAATAATTGAGACTATGGGAGTACATTGATTATCCTTGCATGATTCAAGTTCTAGGAAAAACCTATTGAATTTATCGATATATTTATTTGTTTTATTTGTTCTGAGATTACCTGAGATTTCCCCAATGCCCAATGTTTTCTCTTATTGATAATTTGATATTGTTTACTTCCTACTGTTACTTTTTTATTTATAATTTCATGCGTTACAATCCCATAAAAAAACGTCCATATTTTCGGTTTAGCTTAATTTGATTCTTACAGACTCGTAGTGTGGTTCGTGGTCCTTGTTGATTTGACCCTAAGTACTACTACAATCGTTGTGCACTTGCAGCATTGTGCTACTTCTCAGGGTAAAACATTGAGCAAATCAACCAACAAGTCTATAGTGGCATGCATTAGGCAGCAAGTTGCATTACGCATGTGGCTATCGACCCAACGTATGCCACTATCGACCAACACGACATGCATTGGGCAATTTTGCTTCCTCTTTGCTCTCCTATGCTTCTACCTTTTCCCCATACATTTTGCTCTTGATTCCTCTTGTTTCTTTATCAATTTATCCTCTAGAATCCACCATCCCAAGCTCTAAATTTGCTCACCTAAAGGTTGTACATACAAATGAAAAAAGATGCATGAAATTCAATAATTCCTAAACAAGACACAACTTAAAAACTATATGCATTCTAGTACTTAAATGCAATATGTATACCCTAAATACAACTTAAACAAGGATAAAATGAGCTAGAAAATGTATTAAATCCTATAGACATTAACACCTTACTACAAAATCCACTTATTCTGCAAAACGCAATTCAATTTCACTGTCCAGATCAATGTTTCAAAATTTATCAGATTAATTACATTGTTGATGGAAATTGTATATTTGACACATGCGCCTCCGGCCATGCCTAAGCCTCGATTCTTGCCAACTTTTAGATTTCAAGGGGAGATTTATACTTGCTATTATAAAATGTATTATTACGCTCTTTCAAGATATACCACAAGCTCCATGGAAACACAACCATTTTCACATCCTCTGTGTTATGGACGTTTTTGGGGTGTTCTTTGGAAGAACTACGAAAGCAAGAGGTAATGGTAAAAGCAAAGAGATATACAGAAAGACGTTTGTATCGATCAAGAGAATCAAGGTACAATGCGATTTGGGTGTTAGAATCCTTACAAAGATTCGTAACCTAATGTCTAGTCTCTAGGGTTTTTTGTGAATACATTGGATGGACGCTTAGGTATATTATTTATAGTATTTTGGTCAATGTGTATCCCTTATAATTAGGAAAACTATGTATATCCTTAGATATTTAGTCATATTTCATTTTCCTTAAGATTTCCTTTTCTTGGGCGGAATAGTCGTCCGGCCTCCTGCCCAGGGGCATAATCCCAACACCCTGCTATTATCGCCATTCTTATACTCTTGGCTTAAGGCATGTCTTATTGCTTTGAGACCCAAGAGATTTCCCATAGTCCAAAATACTCCCAACATTTTTCCCCTTAATGTCCAGGTTCGATCCGAGGCTGGGGAATATATTTTTCCCCTTGTATTTTGGCAGGATGTAATGATAGTACCTTCTTTACCCTCGGGTTCTTAGAATTTCCGTCCAGGTTTCTCGCCTCAAGTTTGGTTCTTTTGCCGTTGTGGGAACCGAAATTTGCACTGTCGATTATCGTAGTCGAAGGAAAGCCAGGAAACCCTAACTTTCCTTAAGGTCTCGGATTTCTGCTAAACCAAACAATGAGAGATCAAAATACGATATAACAGACGACGAAGTAATAACGAAAAGAGAGAATCGAAAAATAGAGTTGAGCAATCGAGATCTTATTCAGAATTTTTGTTTGAGCATTCCAACAGGTGATAAGCCGTGGCGCGAGAGCTGTCAGCGAGTATCTCGCTAATAAAAACGAAAATAAACCTAATTGCTCTAAGTGTGAGTTGTGAAAAAGTTTATGTGTGTCCCCGTTCTTCTCTTTAGTCTCTCTGATATATGCCTTCGTAGGTTGGTCCGGTTTCCTTTACCACCTTAGATTCGAGTATATCCTTTCGTATAAATATTTCTTTTTTTCGAGAAAATTCCTTCTCTTCAAGATTTTTCCATATTTATCTCGAAACTTGACTTTATCACTTTTTCCATTTCTCATTGGCTGAAATTGGGTAAATCGTGGAGGTAGTTGGGCTCATTCTCGTCCGTAACCGTAAGCACACTTTTAACGCGTGTTGGGCCTTCCTGGGTTGTTTTGCGACAAAGTGACTTTTACGACTTCTTTCGGAGAAATCGTTCTTCGTACGATTACACAATCATTGTTTTGCGAAATGATAAGACCAATCATATAGTTAAGATAATATCGGTTTTCGAGTTAACCGTTATTGTTTTATACGATCGATATGAAGCTTTTACGAAAAGAACAAGCCTTTACGATTATTATCGTGAAACTTTAACGATAACTCCAATCGAGACGAAAGAAGAGAAAGTCAAACCGAGATTCGAAGGAGAAGATGTTCGAGATGATGTGGTATAGTCAATCGTGGGTGACTAGACGTTGTCCGTGTCAAGTCTCCCGTGGGCGACTAGACTAGACTTGCCAAGAGTCTAGTCGCCCAATGGATGACTATATTTGCCATGAGTCTAGTAGCCAATCGGGCGACAAGACTTTTCGAGAGACTAGTCGCCCGATGGGCAACTAGACTTGTGACGAGTCTAGTCGCCCATTGGGCGATTAGAGCTTCTGAGAGTGTAGTCGCCCAATGGGCGACTAGACTTGCCAAGCGTCTAGTTTCCCATTGGGCGACTAGACTTGCCGAGAGTCTATTCGCCTATGGGCGACTAGACTTTGTTCGTGTTTCCAAAGCGACATGGTTATCTGAAGTTCACAGTGACTTTTTATCGCTTCGAAACTTGTCTATTGAGATCTCTCAGGAGTTATACGGAAGTATCGGGCACTGATTTTGATATTCTCGCGTTTAATTGCTCGCGAGTGACTAGACTTTGCGAAGCGATCGCCTACGATTGGCTAGACGTGGGGTTTCAACGTTTGGTTGAGAGGAGATCGTCTAGATGGCAAGAGCCTCAAAATTGATAATCCGCTTACGATTTTCGTTCCTGAAAGAGAGATAACATTTCCGTTGTGCTTTTTAGGCATTAATTTCGTCGTGACCATTTTTGACCCCGACAATTAGCCCCCATGTTTGCAAGAACTAGTGGGTGTTCTTGCAAACTTTAAAGCACGTTAGCTAAGTTAGGCGGAATTGATGGCTAAAAACTCCAAGGATGAATAGTAAGTCTCACTTTCTATAAATATGAGGAGTAACTTCCCAAATCTTTCACTCGCTCATTTTCACAAGAAAAAATTCCTTAAGGTAAAAACTCTTTATGCTTTCCATCTTTCTCCTCTACTTTTGTTATGGCTTCGAATGCTCGAGTTTCCGCAAATGCTTCATCGTCGATTTTCGTCCCTGAAATCCTACGAGTTCAGGAGGATGATGTCATATAGAAAATCAAGTTCTTGCCGCACTCGGTCGATCCCGAGGAAGTGAGGGAGTATTAGTGTGTTACAAGTAATATCAAAGCTCCACCGCCGGACTCATGGTGAACGACAAGAACAACCTTCAAAAAAGACGCCAGTAGGCCGAGCGGGTGTCGGGACTCTTTCCTCGCCACCATCCAGGATTTCTGCCGAGTTCTGGAAGGGGTGAGTATCGGATGCCGAACGTTGGAGATGATGCCGATTCTCTGCCTCGCGGTTTCCATACATGCTAAGAGGCGCATTTGCTGTTTTGTCGACTATGGTTTCCCATACCGGGGATCATAGTTCAGTTTTTAGACCACTACGGCTTATCGATCAGCAAGCTTTCGCCCGCCGGTCTCCAACACCTTCTCGGAATCTTGGTTATGAGTTATGAACGAGGGATGGATCTAAACATCGACTATCTATTAGCGTTTTTGTCTCGGAGGGCCACGGGGCTGCCGCTTCGGTACTGTCTCAAGCAGAGGAAGAATATGTCGGTGATCTGATCGTTTACGTTCAACTTCCAAAGTTGGTACAAGCGATATTTCTTTGTTCGTTTAGGTAGTGCCTCTATCTAGGACAAATATGTTTCTTGCCTTAGGCGTAGGTGGGGTCCCGCGGGTATCATTTTCGATACTCTGATCATTTTTCTTTTCGTTCGTCAATATCTGATAGGTCTTTTTTTTTGCAGTTCTCGATCCCCTTCCCCCGCATCCGAAAGATTTGTTCATCGTTAGGAGCCTTCTTCAAGGCGGTCCGTTCCACTGGGGTTACTTTTTCCCGCAGCGAGTTCGCAATGCAGTTAAGTATCTTAAGAATCGGAATAATCCCTATGCGGTCACGGGAGAGGAGTTAGAACCGAACATGAATGACTTCACTCCACACGATATGCCTCCTGATAAGGAGAGGGAGAGGTCTCACAGGAATGAGTGCATGTCCATTGACGGGGGCAGCATTGCCGAGGACAGGAGGGGGTTGTCCGAGGGGGTGTGGTACTACGATCTCCTTTGCAAAGACATAAGTTGTTTGAGTCAACCTTCGCTGCCGCTTTTTGGAGATGGGTAAGACTTGGATGCCTTCCTTGCTTATTTTGATGCCCTGTCCCATCAATTAGCGGCTGATGCGGGATTCTTCAGGTCGGGACAGTACGCAAAGGCATCGCGTTTGTGCATGAAGGTGAGTTTTCGAGCATACTACACGATTCCGTTTATTCATATGACTTTTCCCTAACCTTTTAAAGGATCCCTCTTTTGCAAGGTCTCCACGTGATGGACGAGGTCCTTAGGGCGAGCAGCTTGGATGCACAAACGGCTTGGTTCAAGCCCAAGAAACTCGAAGAAGAGAACTCCCACTTGAAAAGGGAGGTTGAAGCGGCTTCTCTCCGCAAGAAGGAGTTGGTGCGGAATCAAGCGGTGCAGGTTCGTCGCGCTTATAAATGCGAAAAACGCGAGATCTCCTCGGTTAAGGCTGGACGTTCGGTTCAAGTTGCGGCCGAATCTGACCAGTATAAGTACTCACAACAGTCTTTCGGAGAGTACCGGGAATGTCGTGGTTCAGTGGGAGCTTTGTGGCGTACCCAATATTCTGATTACTCCTATCGCTACGAGATAGACAAAATGTCCGACAACATGGAGAAGTGCAAGGATGTTGAGTCTTCGATCCCTTCAATCGAAGGGAGGGTTCAGGGTCACTGGGCCATGATTCCTGTTTCTCTTAACTTAGAGGAAGTTGGGGACACCGCTCGGGCAAAGAGGAAGCGGTGGATCAAAATCCGAACACATTTAGCGTTGGCGATTTTTCGTTGTCTGGTTATTATGAATACGATTTCTAAATAAGAGATGTTTGTATGTAAAGGGAGTTTGTTACCTGTTTTAAGTCATGTTCATGTTTTGGCTAAGTGTGGCCGCTTTTAAATCTATTGGGGTCGGTCGTTGATGAGGCTAGATTTCGCTAGTGATTAACTCAAATTCAAAATTTAAATTTGTAAGCCTTAATCACTAACAATTCGCACTAACCGCAAGTATACGACTATGTCGGTTATAGTTATTAAGGATCGAATCCACGAGAACTAGAAACTCAAACACTAGGCATACAGAAAATCTCTTAATCTAAGCAAATAAGAAGGGGGATAAAATGGCGACACAAAGATAGTAAAGAAAATGCAACACAACCTAAACACACTAAACAAGACTTAAGACGATGGAGAAGTGGAACTTCGATTGACAATTGAGAAGGAGTAATCAAGTGGCTAACTAACAATAAAGGAGTCAAACAAAAGAACTAGTCTCACAACCAAGGAATCATTACTAGCCTAATCCACTCTCGTGACAATAGGCCATTTCCATATTGATAACATTTACTAAACTCTCGTTTGTTGCAAATGATAAATCAATTAGGAATCATTAAGAAAAAGTACATATAGTCACTAAACTCTCTAGAAATTAACTCCCATTGGCTAAGCTAAGTTTGGGATGCTTTAGGTTCTCCTAGACATTTCATGGAACACCTCTCGGGCGTGAAATGCATACATATCAAGATCAATTTTTTTATCCTAGATCTAGAATTAAGAACACCTAAACCATAGAGATCTAAGTTCATTCTATCCTTAGACATCATTATCTAACCACATAATCACTCCCTAATCTACCAATCCAAGATCCAATGTGTTCTACTCACTAAGGCCCATGGAAAACCAAAAAGTGTAACAAGCTTCATGAAAATCCATGCTTGAAGTGAGGAGAAGGTGAGAAGAGATGAGAAGAGGTGATTAAATGCAAACAAACACAAAGAGATCCAAGAAAAATCCCAACTTTGTGAGAAAGGAAGAATCTTGGAAAAAGGAAGAAACTTGATGAAAAACTAGGAAGAACAATGGATCTAAAGAGAGGAGAAACACATGAATTATTTACAGAGATTTAAGAAAAAAGTGTTTACATAACTTTAAATCATTTGAAACACAAGAAGAAAACGCAAAAACACAAGCTTAGGTAGCACAAATGTTCTTGGTGGCTAAGAGGATGTATTTATACTAAAAGGGGGTGAGAGGGTGTCCTAGAAGCCTTAAAACACATCAAACTGGCATGGCATCGACCTCTGGGTCGATGCTAGGTCATGTTGGACAGAAAATTGTCAAGGGAAGCCAGCATTGACCCAATGTTTGCCAGCATCGGCCTCTGGGTCGATGCCTGGTTCCCTTGGCAGCTTCTTTTGGTTCTTTCAATTGTCGTCAGAATGGCGTATTATTTGCATATATTGTCTTCTCCACATCCACTTGCCTCTTGATTCTCTTTGTTTCTTCACATTTTAAGCATCAAGAATCCATCATCCCAAGCTCTTAAGTTTCTCATCCTAAGCTCTTAAGTTGCTCGTCCAAAGGTTGTACCTACAAATGCAAAAGAATGCAATGCAAAGAAAAAATCATAAATNATCCTAAACTAGACTCAACTTAGAAACTTTATGAATTCTAACACCTAAATGCAACTAAAACACATACTAAATGATGCTAAATATACGTTAAATTATGAACACATCAACTCCCCCGGACTTGTCCTTTGCTTGTCCTCAAGCAAACAAACAAGGACAATCCCGGAATAGAAGTTTGAAAGTGGGAACACAAAGCCGTAGTAGAAAGAAATGTCTTATGCTCAATGTCCTAAAGATAAGTATCATAATTCATGGATCAACAAAGACTCAATGTACTTCGCCATATTCATCACAAAAACATCTCTAGAAACCTATGCTAGGCATCCACAAGTCACTTCCTCAACCAATCTCATTAACATTCAATTCAGCTTTCACGTGCGTTCTTCACTTATGGGCAAAATATCTAATATGGTTTGTTTGGTAAGAGAAAAGATAATAATAAGAAGAAGTGTTTAAAGAGACGGTTTCATTCATTTTAAAGGTGGTTTCTCTTAAATAGTAGTGCAAGACATTAGGCAAAAGCAAGGTGGAGTCAAACAATTAATGCATATAAGGTCTTACTTACCTTTAATGATTCCCACCCAAAAATGCCTAAGTCTACGTAACTACCCTTTGTGTTTCCAATTAAGATCCTTGAATACAAGATCCTTTTACTCACTTAAGCTCATTTTTCTCTTAATTTTTGTAACAACTAGAGATTCATTTTTATTTTGCACTTAGCTTCCAACTTTCTTTCTATCTTTCTAGAGTTACTTTCTAATCAAACTTTTGGTTCATTTTTTTTCTTAGACCTTAAGTTGGACTCTCTAGGTTTTTATATTATAAGGTTAGATCTAATCATTTTTTAATCTCTAGTTCTTTTTCTTCTTCTTTTCTTTCGTTCCTTTTTTCGATTTTCTCTTTCTCTTATTCCCAACTCAAACCTTGGATGATCTAGCATTAAAGCTCTACTTCTCATGGTTGAGATACCTACACATTCCCATACCCAAAAGCCAAAATGAACATCAAAGAACAACCTCCTTATATTTCTAATTAGCCTTAAAGTGCGGCTAATCCTAAGGAAGCATTCCCTTGTCGTTCAACTTCTTTGCACATGGGTTTTTGCCCATGTGTGCACTTTCCGAAAGAGGCCTCACATTCAAATTAATAGGGGGTTTGAAAGGAAGGTCTAAGGGTTGATAAGGGTGTGGTAACTACTCTAAGAGTGAGAGTAGCCACTTGAGCTAAGAACAGTGGTAAAAATGGTAAACATAGCTCAAGTGTCTCGTGTTTATCCACAGTTATGTATGACTAAGCCCATAATCAAGATTATTAAGTTAAGTTGAAGTCTCACTTAGTTGAGATTAGTCTTAGATGATAACGAGCTTTAACCTTCACCTAAGACTTCAAGAGGTTAATTCCAAAGATGGATTTTCCTTTGAATTCTAGGTGGTCTAAGCGTTGTTGTACTTCTAGTGAGGGCATTGATCATTAAGCAAGACTTAACTATCTACAAGGCTATTCTATCATTATTCCCTATGAAAAATGCAATTCTTTATGCTCTTAACAACCTAAGTATTTACAAATGGATGCAATCTATATGCCAT
>OVAN01009775.1:4561-16528 GCA_900406275.1 Anastatica hierochuntica | reverse complement strand
CTCCCAAACCCACATACCTCAAGCTCCACATGTGTTGATTCCACGACTCTTTGTAGATCCAGTTGATGTTCTTTCTGAAAACTTAGAACATCTTGAACTTATTCGAGTAATACTTTACTCCCACTAATTCCTTTCGAGAAAGACATCATTCTGAGAAACAAACATTTTGTTCTCAATTAGGTAGTAAAAGTAATATCCCTATGTCTTCTTAAGACAACTAACGAGGTAGCATTTACAAATTTAGGTGTAGGCTTACAGTAGTCAACTGTTTGACATACCCTTCACAATCCTAAATCTTTTGAAAAGACGAACTCGGAACATTTCCAACCCACATCTCATATGGTATCTTTTCAACTGACTTTGATGGACATTTTTTTAGCATAAACGCTGGCGTTTCTAGTGCATATCGCCAAAAGAATAGTGGAAGATCTATGTGACTCATCATCAGTCGAACGATATCTAATAAGGTTCGATCTCTCCCTTCAGACACACCATTTCTTTGTGGTGTTCCCAGATAAGTGAGCTATGAAACAATTTCACATTCTCTGAGATGATCACATTAAATCAGGCTTAGAAATTTAGCTCTACGATCTAATCCTAAAGCTTTAATTTNATACTCTCATTACACTCAAAACTACATTTTCCTCAAACTGAGTGTAATGATCCAAGATCCATATTTCACTGGAATTCAAGTGAGCTTTGGCTCATCGCCTAAACTCCAATTATTTAGGTAAACAACACATTGCTAATTATATCTAATATAACTCTTGGTTGTGGATAACATCTTATGTCTAATCCAACACTATGTCTCTAAGCCCAAAACCGTTTTGATAGCCTAGTCAAGTGAACCAATCTATTTTTATATGGTAACCATTACCATCTGCCTCACTCATGTAATTGCGGACACCATGCTTGGCAGGCCCATCACACAACGAAACAAGCCTTGACAGTTGACAAGATTGGAGAGACATAAAAATTTGATAATATTTAAGAAACTTAATTTTAATCCAATTTATATTTTAAAAATTTATATCTAATATAAATTATTAAAATGTAGTTAATACATATCTAATATGCATTTTTTAATTGGATTAAAATAATTTAATTAATTTTAATCAAATTAAAATTAGCAATTATTCATATAATTAATCTTAATAAAAATTTTAAGATTTAAACAAATTAAATCTTATATACTTATCAAAAATTTCGATAAAGACAAACACTTTGTCAAGAAAACCCTTTTTCCTTTTTAACTAAAATCCAATTGCATATTTCAAATTTATATCAAATATAAATCAATAAAATGTAGTTCATGCATATTTAATATGCATGTTCAATTGGATTATAAATAACTAAACTAATTTTAATTAAATTTTATATTTAAAATTTATATCTAATATAAATTAATAAATATAATTTATACATATCTAATATGTAATTATATATATTAAAATTGGATTATAAATGAATAAATTGATTTTAATCAAATTAAAATCATTAATTATCTACTTATAACTAATTTTTGTAAGTTAATTAAAAAAAAATCCAAAGACTCGAACGAAATCAAAGTCTGGACGTTGCCCAAATAATGATTCGCTGGAAACTAAACTGATCGGTCATATGCATATAAACCTCATTTATGATGGAGTCCTTTACATATAGAATTACATATTGTAATTTACGTTCCTCTACATATGCTAAAGGAAAACCAAACCGATCGGTTGATTACATAATCAAATCAATTGGGTGCAACCAAATATAAACTAATGTGATTACTTATTGTGGGATGACTTTATCTGAACTAATTCAATAGAGATCATATAATGATCGTAAAACAAATTAATTTAAAAATCACCACGAAGTCGTCATATATTAATATATAGACACTTGATTCAAGATCAAAATTAAACACATAATTAAACACATAAGCTCTGATACCACTGTTGGAATTCGTAACGATTTATAAAAAATTTATAAATATATTTACGAATTTAATTCCCAAGAACCGTGCAAATTATTGACTTTGAATCTACTCCACGAGGTATCGAATATACCTAGAAAATACTNAATTATTGACTTTGAATCTAATCTACGGGATATTGAATATACCTGGAAAATACACAACGGAAGTCTGATCTGGATTTGGATCGAGGTTTTAAGCACTCCAAGTGTCGTGCCTCTACCGGTATCCACACGCACACAAACTGAATCGAATCGGGGTGCTAGCGCCGTTGAGATCTGATCTCAAAAGTAGACAAACAATTTGTCTATGTATTATTTTTAGGGTTTTTGTTGTGATCCTCATAAACTCAAACGGAGGAGTTAATATATATATGCTGCAATAGCTAAATGGGCTACGAAGCCCACATTGACTTTTAACATATATATATATATAAATATGTATCGATATACATATATATATATATAATATTATTTCATTTATCATATAAATAAAATAATTAAACCCAAAAAACACTTTGATCCAATTTGCTTAGGTGTGTGACCCTGTAGGATCGTACAATATTAGCAATGGATTTTCCATAGATTATGAGTGGTCTCTAGCAAAACATCATAACCCCTAATATTATACGATGTGTCAAACCTCGACACTACAACTTTAATTAGAGTAAAGTACAAATGATTTCAGGACATTCCCAACATGATTATGTTGTGAAACCTTCTCAGCTTAGATGCAACTAGAGTTTGTTGATAGTGTATGATCGAAACAAATTTACATATGCAAGAATCAATATTGTGACATTTTTATACCAGAAAGAGATCCACACATGAACATACTTATTGTTATAAACGAGNGGGGGGGGGGGGGGGTGAAAGAAGAATAGATTAATAAAAATGATGAATGAAATTAAAGACAGAGATTTAAATGTACCATCGCGTTGAGTTCTTTTCATTTGCTTATTTTTTATTTGTATTTTAATTCTATCAGCTTTGTTACTCTAGCAAAAAGACATAACAAGATGACAATTTTAAGTAAACAAATGTAGTCAAAATCTCAAGAAAATAATGATTATATCTGGTGAGGAACTTTTATTTTTGACTCACAAAACTATCGATTTTGTTTGGAAAGAGAAAGAAAAAGAGGTGTTTAGGTATTTATATAAGTAGATGAATGATCTAGGATTTATTTTTTTGCGAATAAGAATAATTAATTCTAAAATATAATTATAAAGGAGAAGATAAAGACCAAGAATAATGCAAACAGAGATGTATGAGGTATCATCCGGTTTTCATTGGTCGAAAATCCCCTAATTACTTTTAAAGAAATGTATATTTTCGAGTAGGATTAATATTATCCAAAATTGGTTAGGAGAGAGTAACGAATTAATCTGGTAATGTCACGTCACAAAATAAAAAAAACGAACGATCGAGATTGTCCTACTTCAGCCGCGATACTATTTTCTGTGATTTGTTTAAATATCGAGAGGAGCTCTAATGACGCCACATCACCAAATCTCTCTGTATTAGCGCCACATCAGCTTTTGACTTCTCATTTAATAATAGTATAAATAGAAAATTTGCTTACATGAATTTAGAAATTTTAAATACTTGACACATGTCGATAATCCGATCGATTAGTGACACGTGTTAAAATCTCGTGAGTTATAATTTGACGACGTGTCAAGCTCACATCAAAAGCGTTACGCTTTATATAATAAGATTTTTGCTTTTAACAAAGAAAAACATAAACAGTAATCTACTTATTAATTTATTAATTTAATGTCCTACTTTGTCTACTTAAAAAATTGTCAATTAAGTTTGGACCTATTTGTAAGAGCTGAGATAAGCTCAGTGAAAAAGATCAAGCTTTTTATTTTCTTTTTCTTAATTGTAAAGATACATTGTTTGTCACTCTTATGCAAAATATAAACCATTAATTTAGTGACAAGTGTCTCAATCATTTAGAGGCTCTAGATCTAAGACCTCAAATATGTTGTGCATTGAAAGGGGAGAGATTTGATTTCTTGTACTATTACTCACACTTTCTTTATGATTGATTTTGGCCTCATCTTTCATTTTTTTTGGTGTGAGGTCACAGCAATATCTGACCATTGCGACGTCATCGTTTGCACGTGAGGAGGTCTAAGTCTTTGTCTGATTCAGGTCCATCGATTCAAGTCCATATTGGAGCAAAATGTTCATGCATTTACTCTCATTTGTTCTCGATTTCTCCTATTTTTATTATGTCTTACTGTTTGCGTTAATATCCCCACTCAAAATTTTTGTGGGTCTAACATCGACATTAAGTTTGTACCATAGAGAACAAAAGGCAGCAAAAACAAGGGGTTTGGTAAACATGTCAGCCACCTTAAGATAAGAAGGAATGTGGCGTACCATAAGAGATTTGAGAGTCACTCTTTCCCTAACATAATGAAAATGAGTTTCAAAATGTTATGTCCGCTTGTGAAAGGCCGGATTTGCTATGAGGTGGAAAACTGAGAGATTATCACAATATAAATCTGGTGTTGATGGAAGAGGAACACCCAATTCTCTGAGAATATTACTTAGCCAAGTGATTTTAGAAGCCGTTTCGAACATTGTCCTATACTCTGCTTTGGTAGAGTTCTTGGAGACAGTTTCTTGTTTTTTTGAAGACCAGTAAATAAGGTTTTATCCAAGGAATGTGCAGTATCCTCCAGTTAATCTTCGTGAAAACTTGCAACCAGCCCAATCGCTATCATTATAGGCCATTAACACATTGTTTGTATTCTTGCTGAAGGAGATGCCCATGTTGATGAATTATTTACACTATAGGACACTTTTTCACTTTGGACTTACACAATAAGATACTTTTGTGCCAAGAGACATTTTTCACTTTAACATTACCAAATTACCCTTCTTTCACCTCTCTTCTCTTTTTATTGTCTTTTTCTCTCTTTATTTATTTATTTTTCTTTTTCTTTCAATCATAGTTAGAGATTTCTTTTTATTTATTTCTCTCTCGTCTCTCGTATAAACTTTTTTCCCCTCTTTTGATTTTCTATTTACTTTGATTAATGCTTTTCTATTTTCTACGTATTTTTGTATATGAGTCGAACTCCCTTTTTCTTTAATCTTTCTTTTTGTTTTGTTTAAAGAAATCTAAGATTTTTATATTCTCTATTCTTTTTCAAAGTTATAAAATTTATGAGTTTTTCTTGTAATTATTCTAAACCATGGGAAAAAAATTAAAGCTTTAATTCTGAAATTGAGTTATAAGAAGATTTAACATCTCTTTTTATCTTTTCAAATTTTATTCAAAATGAAAAAGTTTGAAAAAATTGACGAAACTCATATGTCAAAGCTTTTGGGTAATTCGTACAAAAATCAAAGACGATTTCGTTTCGCAATTTCGTAATTCTATTTTGTAAATATTGTAAATTTGATTGTCTGAGATTTTTTTTAAATTTGTAAATCTTGTAAATTTCGGTGTTTCATCCAATAATGCTATTACACATGGACTTATACATTGAATTTAGTAGCATTTTAACTCAATCCAATCAAAATATCACAATATTTTCGAACATGTTGAGACCGTATACCATTTTCCTCAATACACCACATACTATATACCAATGGATTCAGTATAATCGAATTCCCAAAACTATTATTTACAAACAGACTAAAACATCTAGTCCACTCTTACAAATCCAAATCCAAATGGACTCATCCATTTCACCTCTCCTCTCTTTTTTTGCCTTTTTCGCTCTTTATATGTTTATTTTTCTTTTTCTTTCAATCATAGTTAGAGATTTCTTTTTTCTTCTTTCTGTCTCTTCTCTCGTATACACTTTGTTCCCTCTTTTGATTTTCTATTTACTTTGATTAATGCTTTTCTATTTTTTACGAATTTTTGTATATGAGTCGAACTCCCTTTTTCTTTAATATTTCTTTTTATTTTGTTTAAAGAAATCTAAGATTTTTATATTCTATATTCTTTTTCAAAGTTATCAAATTTATGAGTTTTTCTTGTAATTATTCTAAACCATGGGAAAAAATGAAAGTTTTAATTCTGAAATTGACTTATAAGAAGATTTAACATCTCTTTTTGTCTCTTCAAACTTTATTCAAAATCAAAGAGTTTGAAAAATTGACGAAACTCATATGTCAAGGCTTTTGGGTAATTCATACAAAAATCAAAGACGATTTCGTTTCGCAATTTCGTAATTCTATTTTGTAAATATTGTAAATATTGTAAATTTGATTGCCTGAGATTTTTTTTAATTTGTAAATCTTGTAAATTTCGGTGTTTCATCCAATAATGCTATTACAAATGGACTTATCCATTTAATTTAGTAGCATTTCAACTCAGTCCAATCAAAATATCACAATATTTCAAACATGTTGAGACTGTATACCGTTTTCCTCAATACACCACATACTATATACTAATGGATTCGATATAATCGAATTCCCAAAACAATTATGTACAAACAGACTAACACATCTAGTCCACTCTTACAAATCTGAATCCAAATGGATTCATCCGTTTCACCTCTCCTCTCTTTTTGTTTTCTTTTCCGCTCTTTATATGTTTATTTTTATTTTTCTTTCAATCATAGTTAGAGATTTCTTTTTTCTTATTTTTGTCTCTTCTCTCGTATACACTTTTTTCTCTTTTGATTTTCTATTTACTTTGATTAATGCTTTTCTATTTTCTACGAATTTTTGTATATGAGTCGAACTCCCTTTTTCTTTAATCTTTCTTTTTATTTTGTTTAAAGAAATATAAGATTTTTATATTCTCTATTCTTTTTCAAAGTTATCAAATTTATGAGTTTTTCTTGTAATTATTCTAAACCATGGGAAAAAAATGAAAGTTTTAATTCTTAAATTGACTTATAAGAAGATTTAACATCTCTTTTTGTCTCTTCAAATTTTATTCAAAATCAAAAAGTTTGAAAAATTGACGAAACTCATATGTCAAGGCTTTTGGGTAATTCATACAAAAATCAAAGACGATTTCGTTTCGCAATTTCGTAATTCTATTTTGTAAATATTGTAAATTTGATTGCCTGAGATTTTTTTTAATTTGTAAATCTTGTAAATTTCGGTGTTTCATCCAATAATGCTATTACAAATGGACTTATTCATTTAATTTAGTAGCATTTCAACTCAATCCAATCAAAATATCACAATATTTTGAACATGTTGAGACCGTATATCGTTTTCCTCAATACACCACATACTATATACCAATGGATTCGATATAATCGAATTCCCAAAACTATTATGTACAAACGGACTAACACATCTAGTCCACTCTTACAAATCCGAATCCAAATGGATTCATCCGTTTCACCTCTCCTCTCTTTTTGTTTTCTTTTCCGCTCTTTATATGTTTATTTTTATTTTTCTTTCAATCATAGTTAGAGATTTCTTTTTTCGTATTTTTGTCTCTTCTCTCGTATACACTTTGTTCCCTCTTTTGATTTTCTATTTACTTTGATTAATGCTTTTCTATTTTCTATGAATTTTTGTATATTAGTCGAACTCCCTTTTTCTTTAATCTTTCTTTTTATTTTGTTTAAACTAAGATTTTTATATTTTCTATTCTTTTTCAAAGTTATCAAATTTATGAGTTTTTCTTGTAATTATTCTAAACCATGGGAAAAAAAATTAAAGCTTTAATTCTGAAATTGAGTTATAAGAAGATTTAACATCTCTTTTTATCTCTTCAAATTTTATTCAAAATCAAAAAGTTTGAAAAAATTGACGAAACTCATATGTCAAGGATTTTGGGTAATTCGTACAAAAATCAAAGACGATTTCGTTTCGCAATTTCGTAATTCTATTTTGTAAATATTGTAAATTTGATTGTCTGAGATTTTTTTTAAATTTGTAAATCTTGTAAATTTCGGTGTTTCATCCAATAATGCTATTACACATGGACTTATACATTGAATTTAGTAGCATTTTAACTCAATCCAGTCAAAATATCACAATATTTTCGAACATGTTGAGACCGTATACCATTTTCCTCAATACACCACATACTATATACCAATGGATTCGGTATAATCGAATTCCCAAAACTATTATTTACAAACAGACTAACACATCTAGTCCACTCTTACAAATCCAAATCCAAATGGACTCATCCATTTCACCTCTCCTCTCTTTTTGTTGCCTTTTTCGCTCTTTATATGTTTATTTTTCTTTTTCTTTCAATCATAGTTAGAGATTTCTTTTTTTTATTTCTCTCTCTCTCTCTCTCTTCTTTCGTATACACTTTTTTTCCTCTTTTGATTTTATATTTACTTTGATTCATGCTTTTTATTTTCTATGAATTTTTGTATATGAGTCGAACTCCCTTTTTCTTTAATCTTTCTTTTTATTTTGTTTAAAGAAATTTAAGATTTTTTATATTCTCTATTCTTTTTCAAAGTTATCAAATTTATGTGTTTTTCTTGTAATTATTCTAAACCATGGGAAAAAATTAAAGCTTTAATTCTGAAATTGAGCTATAAGAAGATTTAACATCTCAGGAACCATTCCCCTTTAGTGGGCTCAGGAATCTCCTTTTCTTTGAGAGGGTTTAACCTTTTGATATAAGGAGCTTTTGTCTTCATATCACCTCTTGTGTCTTATTACGTTTTATGAAAAAAGTTGTTTTTAATCCATTTTGCTTGTCAGTTTCACTGTTTTTAAACTATAATTGCCTCGTGAGTGGAAGATCGTGGGCCTGTTAAGCGTTTCCCAAGAAAACTGTTTCTTCTTCCTCTCTGTTTCTTGCTCTGTCTTTTCTCCTCGTCCCTCTGTTGTTTTGTTGTGTTGGCTGTCTCGTCCATGGATCCTGCTGTTGAGAAAGCTTTAGAGTCAATGTCGTTGGAAGACATTCCTTTCGACATGCCAGACCTTCCAGAATACCATTCCAGTGAGCGAAATGTCTTAAGCGTTGCTGGCCGTACGTTGAATCCTCTATTCCAGCCTATGGAAGACTTGATTATGGATATGCCTTGGAAGTTTCGTGTATATGACCGTGTGCGAGGTATTGCCTTGAGCAAGGACCGGTTCCAATTCATTTTCAATTACAAAGAGGAAATGGAGGAGGTTCTTACGAAAGGTGCTTGGACCTTTAACGACTGGTCCCTTGTCATAGACCGATGGTACGAAGTGCCTCCTGCGGATTACCTGCAGATTATGGTCACGCACTCTGAGAGTGGTTCAACGGTTTTTACAGTGGCCGAGGTGAGGCTAGCTCTTCCGGAACCATCTCTCGCTCCTCTCGAGGCCGCAGAAGACCTTCCAAAGCTAGAAGGGAGGCGTCTGCCCGTAAAGAAGTAGCTGCATATCCACTTAAAGTTAATCTTCTTGTTAAGGTTAATGCAGAGAAGGAACTAACAAACGATGGGGTAAGGTACATGTACAAGTGTAAGGCAGTGGCAAAAATTTCCTCTCCTAAACAAGATTCAAAGCGACAAACAAAAGAGGCTGTTCTGAGTGAGGAACGGCCGAAGATAATATGAAAATAGTGAGCTGGAACTGTTAAGGCCTGGGTCTGGACCTGACGGTTCAACGTCTCAAGGAGATACAAAGGATGTATCTTCCTGAGATTTTGTTTCTAATGGAGACAAAGAACAAAAGGAATGTGTTAGTTGATTTACAAGTTTGGTTGGGTTACGACAAAGTCTTCACAGTGGACCCGATTGGTGTTAGTGGTGGTTTGGCGATTTTTTGGAAGCACAGTGTTAGGCTGGACTTCAAGTCTGTAAATAAAATTTTGCTTGATGTTTTTGTACAGTTTGATCGTTTCTCTTTCTTCTTAACTTGTATATATGGCGCTCCGGAAGTTGAATATCGACATTTGGTATGGGAAAGGTTGATGAGAATTGGGATTAATCGGAAAGAGGTTTGGTGTATTATTGGTGATTTCAACGAGATTCTTCATAACGGAGAAAAACTTGGCGGGCCAAAACGTATGCTTCTTTTAGAGGTTTTGCGGAGATTCTCAGTGTGTGTGAGATGACAGAGCTGCCGAGTACTGGGAATGGTTATACTTGGGCTGGAAAACGACACAATCACTGGATTCAATGTAAATTAGATTGTGCTTTTGGAAATAAGAACTGGTCAAAGAGTTTTCCTTATTCTTCTCAACTGTTCCTTGATCCAACTGGGTCAGATCATAGGCTTGTGGTTTTGCAGCTTTTGCATGAACAACAGAGTCCTAGAGGTAGCTTTCATTTTGATCAGCGTTGGCTTGGGAAGCAAGGCGTCAGGGAGACAATAACTCGAGCCTGGAACAATGGAAATTCAAATCGAAACAGAGATGTTCTCAGTCGTATTAGTCATTGCCGCAAAGGTTTAAGTCATTGAAAGAAACAAAATTTTCCTAACTCTCTGAACCGGATTAATCGGTTAAAGACTGAGCTGGAAGTTGAGATTACAGCTGCTTTTCCGTGTTATAGTCATATGGCTACGTTAAAAAGAGACTTGGCTTTGGCCTACCGTGAAGAGGAATCCTATTGGCGACAAAGAAGTCGCCAAAAGTGACTGAAGTCAGGGGACCGCAATTCTAAGTTATTCCATGCATCCGTGAAAACAGACAGAGCTCGGAAGCGGATTGAGAAGCTAATAGATGATTCTGGCCACACACATACAGAGGAGGAAGCTAAGGGTAGTGTTGCTGTTTCTTACTTTAAACAACTTTTTTGTAGCTCTAAGCTTGAATCTTTCTCAGATATCATTGCCGGTTTTGAGAGGAAAGTCTCGCCAACCATGAACATAAGTCTGTTAAGCCCTGTTACTCATGAAGAAGTTACGCAAGCTGTCTTCTCCATAAAGGTGTCAAGCGCCCCTGGTTTTGATGGTATGAGTGGGTGTTTCTTCCAGAAATACTGGGATGTTATCGGATCAACTGTCTCTGTGGAAGTAATCGAGTTTTTCAACTCAGGATCATTCCCTTCCGATTGGAGTCATACTTTGATTTGTCTTATTCCGAAGAAGGACATTTCAGTAGTCATGAAGGACTTGCGTCCTATTAGTTTATGTTCGGTGCTTTATAAGATTGTTTCCAAGATTCTGGTAGCAAGGCTTAAACCATTGATGCAATCTATCATCTCACCGACTCAATCGGCGTTCGTCGAGAAGCGTTTGATCTCTGATAACATCACTATTGCCCATGAGATTGTCCATAGTTTACGAACAAATGATCGATTCTCGAAGAACTTCATGGCCATCAAAACGGATATGTCGAAAGCATATGACCGAATTCAATGGAGTTATCTCGAAGCCTTGCTTTGGGCACTGGGTTTTAGCCCTCATTGGATAGGCCTGGTCATGTTCTGCATCTCTTCGGTGAGCTATTCAGTTTTAATTAACAGGCAAAAGCATGGTTGTTTCAATCCTGAGAGAGGTTTGCGCCAAGGTGATCCACTTTCTCCTTTGCTCTTTGTTCTATGTACTGAAGGTTTGGTTCATCTTATGTCAAAGGCAGAGCGTGAAGGAGTTTTAACAGGAATTCAATTTTCTTCCAATGGTCCAATGATTTACCATCTGCTCTTTGCGGATGATACATTGTTTATCTGTCAAGCTAATGAGGAACATTGCTCTGTTTTGAAGTCGATACTGCAGACTTATGAGGCTGTTACTGGTCAAACAATTAACCTACTTAAATCTTCCATTACCTTCGGGTCTCGGGCTGAGGACGATCTAAAATAGCGTATCAAAGACACGATGGAAATTCAGAACGAAGGTGGAGCTGGTACCTATTTGGGCCTCCTTGAGTGTTTTAGCGGATCTAAGATTCAACTTTTGAGTTATATTCAAGATCGATTAAAATCTAGACTCTCTGGTTGGTATGGACGTTTGCTATCACAAGGGGGAAAAGAGATTCTACTGAAGTCTGTGGCTATTTCAATGCCGGTATACGCAGTGTCAGTTTTCAAACTTCCGAAACACACTTGCGAGAATCTATCTAGTGCCATGTCTAACTACTGGTGGAATACAACTGAAAACAAAAATAAAGTT
>OVAN01009774.1:0-12238 GCA_900406275.1 Anastatica hierochuntica | reverse complement strand
CAATTCAAGGTTTTCCCGCCGAAAACGCGATTCTGCGTTTTCGACCGAAAACGCGATTATGCGTTTTCCCGCCGAAAACGCGATTATGCGTTTTCCCGCCGAAAACGCGATTCTGCGTTTTCCCGCGCCGAAACACGATTCCCGCCGAAAATGCGATTCTGCGTTTTCCCTCCGAAAACGCGATTCTGAGTTTTCCCGCCTAAAACGCGATTCTGCATTTTCCCGCCGAAAACGCGATTCTACGTTTTTCCACCGTAAACGCGATTCTGCGTTTTCCCGACTTAAATGTGATTCTGCGTTTTCTCGCCAAAAACGCGATTCTGCGTTTTCTCGCCAAAAACGCGATTCTGCGTTTTCTCGCCAAAAACGCGATTCTGCGTTTTCTCGCCAAAAATGTGATTCAACGTTTTTTGGAAAATGTGATTCCGAGATTTTTGGAAAACGTTGTCCCTTGTTTTCTTGCCAAAAACGTGATTCTTTGTTTTAAAAAAAATAGTTTACAGTCAATGAAACTTTCTGTAGGACGTTTTTTCTTCGTAAAACGAATGTGTTTCACAAAAAAATCTATAGTTTTGTTTATTTATGATTTTTCTAGACATTTTTAAAATATTAAATAAATATCTATGGGTTTAATAGGGTAACCATCCATTTATGTTCAAAACCCTTTTAATAAACGGGTTTAAATAGTTAACCCATTTGAACACTTTTAATAAATGGGTACACACGGACTTTAAAAATCAGTAAAAATCCTTTTAAACCCATGAACTAGTACCTATATTAATATCTCTACTCATGTTACATCACGAGAAAGAAAGGGAAATAATTGAGTGACTAAAACTATAGAACGTAAATGGGAGAGAATATGTGATTTATGCTAGTCAATCAACCGTGTGGCATCATCTTGAAAGATCGAAAAAAATCGGTAAGAGACGAAGACAAAAAAGTGGTGCCTAATAATGGTACAATCCACTACAAACCATCTTCAAGCTAATAAACAAATAGTGCTATGAATGGGAGGTCATTTAATAAATTAAGAACAAAAAGTTTTATTAAACTATTCTTTGAATCATGTGAAAGAGTTGTGCATTGAAATAACGATGTATTGAACTCTACAAATAACAAAGTATTGAACTCTACAACATGCTTTTTATACGGTAACGACCAAGGGAAATTCGAAATGGAGAATCATGACCCGATCCAATCTTAATGATAAGTTATTCAGAACTTGATCTTAATTTAAAAGCCAAAAATATGTGAATGAGGTCCATATTCGTTTTTATATTTTTTTGAAAAAGAGAGAGATACATGGAGTGGAACCTGAGGGAGAGGAAGCTGAGTAGAGTTATGAAAACTCAACATGCTGCCCTGAAGTTTTGAACTCATAACAAAAGAGTTTTTCTGAACAAGATTTTGAATCAGAGAGAAATCTTCCTATGAAAAAGAAAAAAAAACAATTTCTTCTTCCATCCAAAATAGTCGAAAAAAGTTTCTTCAAATCAGCAGAACACAAGAGAAACTTGGCCGGAGAAACCAAACACCTCTTTCCTTGCCTTTGAATACTTCTTGTACACAATACGTAACCTACTCTCTCCACATCTCGAATGATGAAAAGCTGAAGCTTTGAATAATCCCTACAACAACAACAACAACATATTAGTAAGTTTCTAGTGATAAAGATTACAAACACGAAACAGATGATGATGTTCTTACATAATCTCAGATTCTGATAGCCATTGTGGACCTTCAAAGTAACAATCCAAGCAGGTGACTTGTTTAATGAACATCTGAAGTGTAAACAGCTGAAGCAGCAAGCATGGGAGGAAAAAACATCAAATTATTGTAATACATCATCTCCAATCCAACTAGAAAGTGAACCATATTCTCAATCTACAAAGACAAAACAAGCTTAATTTCTTCTCCAATCAATAAAAAATCGAAACTTTTTAAGAAACAAAAACATCCACACTCACTTCTGGATCAAACATTGAAGCTTTGATAAAACGGACAAGGAAGACGTAATAATTTCGCAATGAAGCTCTTTCTAATAGCAGTCAATCAAATTAAAGTGGGAAAATGTCAAGAACCAAATTTACTTTGAATTCAACTGGGAAGTGGTGAATTAGCAACACAATAAGATTAAACCCGTCCGCTGAATCTCGCTTAATCTAGTGGAGAAGATTAGTAAGCAGATTGATTAAGCAGAACTTTAGCATTCCAAACAAGAAGAGAAAGAATTGAGGTGAAAAAATACATACTATTTCTTCAGTATGATTTTGTATAAGACACCAGTACTTGTGATCTTGTGATATTCAAGTTCTTCAATATCTGATCGCCTATGTATGCAAAAATATAGTATTGCCACATAAAAATGTGAAACCATAAAGTAATTAGAAACACACTAAGAAACAGAGGTTCTAAACATTGAGCTAAGTCGCAAACAAAACTCATGAACGCCCACCTATAACATATTTTTGAAAAGATACAATGCTGCAGAAATGGGAAAGACTTTAGCTTCATCGTAGTGCTTAATCTGATTCAGAAGATAAGACATGGGTAAAACTTATCAGAAAGGAAGAAAGTCGATGTACTATTTTATACTATGGAAAACGTTACCAATTTTTAAGCAACCATATTTTCTTATTGTAAAAAGAAAACATTTTGCATAATAGACAAAAGAATAAATGATTAAAAAGCTTAAAAGAATGGAGAATAACAAAATAATTCTAAGATATTTTAAAGTAATTTGTTATATAATATTTCTTTAATTATTATTTTCTTTTCGATATTAGTTTCTGTAAACTATGAATTATAACTACAAAAAATTATGCCCCACACTAAAAACTATTCTAGATATGCCCTGCAAATACCAGCTCCAAAAGAACATTGTACATATTAACAATGAGTAAAATGAAGAAATAGAGAGGACTCTCTACTCAAACTTTTGACAAAGAGCTCCTTAAATTACATTACTCTCTACTTAAATTTTTAACTATGCGATTCACTCCATTAGAGCATGATCAATGCTTAAGAACCCCACTTGGGTTCTAAGAAATAAAATATTATTATTGTAATTATTATTTACTTTTTTAGTTTTATTTTACAAAGAAAAAGAGAGAAAATGTGTTAGAATCGGTTCTTACTGTAGAACCTAAAGAGACTGACTCTTATTTCTCTCTCTATTTTTGATTATTATATTAGTATTTTTTTAAAAAAACCTGTCTAAGAGCTCTGCATGTTCTTGGTCTTAGAACATCTTATTTTGCCCTTCTCAAAAAACTCCTTGAGCCAATTTGAGTAGCCTATAGCTACATATGATATGATTTATATATCTTTTACCACAATTCTCGCAATTTCAAAAGCACTTTGATTACACGCAGGGGCTTCAATCATCATAAACCATCCTGTTTTACTTTCAAAAAAAGCAAGTTGATTAGCAGTGGGAGCCATAATGCATGGCCAGTCATTTGGTGATGTTAAAGCGTTTATAATCTCTCACGTTGATGTTAAAAATTACATGAGACATTTGTAGACTTTTCATTCTTTCCAAAGCTCCTTCCTATGCTTTGATTTTTCCATAAAAACAGAGATAACATCCGCATATGATCTTCTTCTATATTATAAAATGTTACATTCACCATCTCGAAAAAACAATGATGAATCAAATACTCGTATCGCTTTCTTCCAGGAGCACTTCACGTAAAAAGGTCTATTCCACATTATCATAAGCTTTATACATATTTTTTTCAAGACCATGTAGTTCTCGGCAACAAGGTATGACTGCTTTTAAACTATGAACAACTTCATGGGCAAAGAAAATAATGTTGAAAAATGAAACGCTTCGCCACAAAGGATGATTATGTAAGAGAGGCAATGTTACCCAAGTGCTTCTTTAATCTATTCACTAGTACCTTCGGTATTATCTTGTACAATACATAGCAAAGGCTAATTGGAGAAACCTCAATCATTTTTTCGTTTTCAAGATTTTAGGAAGTAGGCAAACATATGTATGGTTCCAGTTTAACATGTAGCCTCATTGAAGAATTCTCGTACTTCTTTTACTACTTGATCCTTGACAGCAAACCAATATCTTCTGTGAAAGAAACTAGTAAAATCGTCCAGACCTGGCACACTATCACTCTTAATCAAGAAAACTACTTTACGTATCTCTTCTCCATTCAATTCTCGTGTTAAATCTTGATTCTTGACATCTGAGACCTTTGAAGGTAAACAGCTCATAACACTACTCAATACATTCGGTTGTGTTGATGTAAATATCTTAGAAAAATAATCCACTACAACATCACATTTTCTGTTATGAAACTAAGTAATTCCATTTTCATCAACGAGAAGGTCTAGAGAGATTTTGACTTGCATTGATTTACAAACGAATGAAAGATTTGGACTTACAGTCACCTTCCACAAACGATTTTTCTTTACTCTTTTGCGTCCAACACTTCTCTTCTTTGTGGAAAACTTGAGCAAGTTCCACCTTCATAGCAGCTACAATTTTAAATCGCGGATGCAGAGCATCCAATTTTTGTTCCAATTCTTATCAGAGATGATTTGTTTCACTATAGAGTTGCAATATTTTTCACGTTTTCAATGGCCGATCGCTCTTATACACTCGACTATTCTTGAACTCAGTGATCCCCGTTGAGTATCTTTATCCCACGCAGACTTCTGTTATTCTTTTATCAAACCGAAACTAACCTTGTAATTGTCATAATTCTGAAACAAATTTCAGCAAAACATAACGATGATCTGGTCCTATTTTCTCAAGGAACCATTGATGGGAATTGGGGGATGTTAAAACCATTCAGCATCCCAAAACTCTAATCTAACATACATTGATTCCATATCAAAAGTGAAATACTGCCCCATATAAAGTCATTGCCAGTACTTCCAAGTTCATTCATATCACAAGTGTCAACCATATTTCTATAATATTTTAAAGAATTGGAAATTGTTGTTGTGGACCACCATGCTTTTCATCATCCAAGAAAAAATTCATTGAAATCGGGCACCATACATCATGGTTCCTTTCTCGAAATTCCAATCTGACTTAAGCGTTCATAAACAATGGATCGAAATTTAGTATTCAGATCTCATAAACACAAATAAGAAACTACTATAAGGGTGAAAATTTTATATCCAAGACATTGTTGTTTCCCCGAAGAAAACTATTGTCAACACATTTCTTTCAAAATATCGCTAAACCACCACTTCATCCAATTGGATTCACTGTCTTAATGTGTTAATATCCAAACCACCTAAAACATCTAAAATAAAACCATCATTCTTTGTCTCCATGAGGGATAAGATATAAGGAAAATGACTTTTCACATTTTTGTAACGTGTCGAATTGTCCAGGTATTCCATTACCCTTAACATTTCCAGCTCAAAACACTTATTGGAGTCGTAGTGATTCCTTCAGCGGAACCACCGTATTTGAAGATGTTTTGAGGATCTTTTTAGGAGATTTCTCACATAGATTTATCTTCCTTCCTCTTCGATATTGTTATGACCTTATCTTTTGTTTTTCCCTCTCCTTTATTAGCTCTCCTTTTTTCTCTCTCTTTTGCGCTCTTCGAGATACATGATTTTGGTCGTTTTCGAATACTTCTCCGTCTGGTACTCATGTCGAATTAACAAGCCTCAACGAGACCTGTTTTAAAACCTGTAGAACAACCATTATGAGAGAAGCCAATAAAGTATTCCATGTTTGCTGCTTGAAACGTTTTGCCATACTTTCAACTTCTCTTTTCATTACATTCGACATAAAATTTCCTTTACTATTTCCTGAACAGTTATGAGTAGCAAAATCGAAGAACAAATCCTTATATTTCTTTGAACCAGAGGTAATTAAAGGCATTTTCTCTAACTCCAGTAGTAGTTTTGCCCCATCGAATTCTCCTCAAGATCAACTATGGATTTTTGAATTCTCGGAGTTCATGCTTTTCTCTTCGTCAAATCTTTTTCCTGCTAGCACTGTCTCAATTATCCAAATTTATTTGTTAATTTTCGATCTTCCCAGCATCTCATTGAACCCAACTTGTTCATCTGTAAGTATCTAAAACAGTGGATCATTTGGTCGAAGCTTCATTTGATTTGTTACTGTAGGAACTGTCTCCATGTCCCCTTTTTGATTATCATTATGTTTCTGATTAACATGGTTCATATGGCATTTTGACATCTCATGTGTAAACTGTTGATAGTAGAAATATATCTTCTCGACTCTCTCATACTCAATGCTCACTTTGACCATTCCCCATCACGCATTCTGACTTCTTTCAAATTTTTAGTGGTTTACTGACACGAAAGAGGATCCTTACTCTGACATACTCCTTACTCTGAGAACTCTTTGGATCAAATTGTAACTTCACTAATTCCCCAACCGTCTTAGCAATATCATTAAAAGTATCAACAATGTAGTAATGACCTGCACATTCCTCATTCGAATCCACACCGACAATAACATCAAGTATTCCTCAGGTGGTTCCTCCACCTACTTCCCGAAAATGATACACCAATCATTCTGCGTGAAAACCCCTACTTTCAATATTGCGCTCATATCGTCTATGTGTTTTATATGAATTGAAGTTGATCCTTTGACAGAGCAATTCCTTGTATCCGGCTATATACTTTCCATAGAAACGACAATTCTAATATAACTTTTTCCACTGATTGATTTTCTGGGTTAAGTAACCTTCCAATAATGCTCATCTTATTTGTTAAACAAGCACTATACTTCAACTTGTTCTTTAAGATTACCGATTTTATCATCAGCAAGTGATATTGAGAACAAAGTTTTATCAAGATAGAAGCCATAGTTATGAAAACCATATTTCACTCACTAAGGTAGAGACAACCGGTAAAGATCTTTTTTTTTTGGCAAAGAACACATAGCAGTTACCTCTAATCTTCAAAAAAAAAGTTAAACAAATTGCTGCACTGAAGATTTAGACAAAAACTACCCATGAATTAGAATATTTCCCCGAGTTAAGATCAAAGAAAATGAAGTATCTTTAATCTTTAAATTCTTCAGGTGAGTTAGAGACACATGAGTGGTACTTGGACTAAAACTTTTCAACTGATACTTTTTTTCTTTTTTTTGTCAACCACACATCAATTAGGAATTTGCTCCCGAATTGGATAGCCAATTCAGAGGAGCAAAATCTACAAAGATAAAATCATGAAAAAGTACGGATCCTTGTGCCATTTTTTCTGCTTGCTTGTTTGCCGTATGCGGGATGTGCGTCAATGAGAAGCCCGTGAAAATCCACAAAGAAGCTGTTAATCCTGAATTTGCGTATGAAGGGCTTGCCAATCCTCTAGTTGTTGAAGAATACAGGTAAGCCCTGTGCAGTCTGTCTGGAAGATTTGGCAGTCTATTCTGCGGTTATGAAGTTTTGGCATCGCCCATAACAGAGCTTCCAACTCTGTATGAAGTGGTGAAAGACGTCGGCGCTGGCATTTTTCCCCCATCAAGATTACCTTATTATCTTTGTCTGTGCATATCCATCCAAGTTCATAAGTGGGATCCGTTTGTTTCCAGGAACCATCTATCCGACAGATTAAACTATCCAGAATGGTAGGTTCCACATAAGACCTTTCCTCTTTCAAAGAGAATGAGATCGACGCTTCTTTCCAATCTGTAGAATGTGTCTCTGCAGACCATAATATCTCATCCACATCCAATTGGACCCCTCGAAAAATCTTTTGATTTCTTGATTTCCAAATGAACCATAATATCCATGGGAAAAGATCATAACGATCGCTATCCCGGTTTCTCAAAGGGTTCAGCCAAAACAAAAAGTCCATATTAGTGTAAATTAAATATGATGGAAACGCACCCATCCTTGCTTGATTCGTATAGAGACTCCAAGTCTTCTTAATCGAGGCGCACTCAAAAAAGACATGATTAATTTTTTCCTCAGCAGAGCCACTCTTTTGCATATTGTGTCACAACAGACTTCCCTATGAACTAGTTCAGTAGTTGCTGCCAAACATCCTGTTATAATTTGCCAAAGAAGATGTTGTATCTTTATTGGGCATTTTAATGTCCAAGGGAATGCTTTCAGTGCCTCCAGCCCTGGTCTCAAACCATTATTATTAATTCGATTTATCTCCAAAGAGTTAAGGAGTTTGTAGCTCGACCTAACCATATATTTTCCCGATTTGGTATAGTGCCAGACCACACCATCGTGTGTAATGGTGCGGCTTGGATGGATACCCCGAATTAAAATTAAATCCTCTGGATTTAAGAGTTCCTGTAGTAGTGGCAAATGCCAGTCACTCATCGTTGGGTTTATCAGTTGTTCAACCTGTAGCCCATGATACCAAAGATTACCCTGACCTCTGGCTGGCGCGTATGAACATCTAAACCCCATGGGTCATGGCAGACTGATATATTTATTCCAAAACCTATCTGTATCCTAACTCCGTGCCTAAGCAGATCCTGAGTTGAGTAAATACTCTTCCAGTCGAAATAGGGTGAATGAGGCTTTTTGCGTTTAAACGATGAATCTTCTTGAAATATCGACCTCGTAAGACCTTAGCAACCAGTGACTCACGAAACTGAATTTGTCTCTATAATATTTTAGCCAACAAAGCTGTGTTGAAATTCTCTAGAGATTTGAAGCCTAAGCCTCCATTCTCTTTTGGTATACATAATTTGTCACATGCAACCCAATGGAGACCGCGTTACATCCATTGGAGCTCTACCAAAATTTAGAAATCGCAGTAGTTAACTTATTTGTTAACACTTCAGGGAGCTTAAAATATGACATGACATAATTGGATAGCGCGAGAGTAAGTGATTTGATCAGGTGCTCTTTGCCCCCTTTGGATAGGAACTTGGAAGACCACCCATTCACCCGATCTCCTAAACGTTCTCTAACAAAGTTAAAAATCTTACTCTTGGATCCTCCCAAACTTTCAGGGATTCCAAGATATGTTCCCATGCCATCCTCCTTTGAGATACCTAACAGTGTTTTCATCGAAACCTTTGTCTGTTCTGGAACATTATTCCCAAACATTTCCAAGGATTTATCAAAATTTATTACTTGCCCCGATGCACATCCATAGTCACGGAGGATATCCAGAATTACCTGACATTGTGACCCCTCTGCGTTGCAAAAGAAAAGGCTATCATCTGCAAAAAGGAGATGTGATATTGCCGGGCTATGGTGGGTTATCGTGACACCCATTATAGCTCTATCTTGTTTCTTTGTTTTATGTTCGCAATCAAAACTTTCATACAAATAATAAAGAGGTACGGTGATAAAGGATCACCATGCCGCAATCCTCTCTAGGGGACAATATTCCTTGTTGGTCGACCATTAAAAAGTATCTTGTATGAAACCGACCTGACATACCACATTAGCTAAGAGATCAACACCTGCCCAAAACCTAATTTTTGTAGGACAACCTCCAAGAAAGAACATTCAATCCGATTGTAGGCTTTAGTCATGTCTGTCTTAATGGCCATAAATTCATGTCGACACTTTTGTTAGTACGCAAACCATGAAACATTTCCTGGGCAATTAAAATATTATATGTAATCAATCTTCCAGAAACAAAAGCCGACTGTGTTTTTGAAATGATGCGTGGTAGGATCTTTTTTAGCCGCAGACACAAAATTTTAGAAATAATTTTGTAGGCCATGTTACATAGGCTAATTGGCCTAAGCTCTATCATTCGTTTAGGTTGATCCACCTTTGGTATAAGACAAATGTTAGTCACATTACACCGAGCATCAAACTTCCATGATCTATAGAAATCCCTTACCAAGCTGATTAAATCCTCCTTCATAATCCCCAAGTATCTTTGAAAAAAAAAAGGTTGTCATCCCATCAAGCCCATGGGCTTTTTCAGTATGCATTGCAGAAAGCGCTATCTTTTCTTCCTTTTACGTAACGTCTCTAATTAATGATTGATTCATGGTATCAATAATAACTGAATCCACATTCTCAAGAACCTGTGTGAAATCGCCCGTCCTTGTTGGTTTGAACAAATCATTGAAATAGTCAACTGCTATGACCTTCAATCCTTGCGGTAATTCTACCCAAGCTCCTTATGAATCAAATAACCAAGAAATCTGGTTTCTCGCTCGCCTTTTCTTGGTCGTGGTGTGGAAGAATTTTGTATTTCTATCTCCTTCTTTTAACCACAGGTCTCTACTTTTTTGTTTCAAAAAAAAAAATCTCTTCCTCCTTGTAGACTTTGTGCAGTTTCCTTTTAGTAACCACAATTACCTCCGGAGATACCAAATCATCATTTTGCGATTCCTCCAATTTTTCCTTCAATGACTCAATTTTCTCTTTCTCTGGTGGCACATTTTTTTTTCTCTACCAAGAGATTGAATTCCTACAATTATGTAGTTTACCCATAAAGGCTGGGATCCTGAAATTCCTGGTACATTACCAACCACACTCAATGACCTCTGCAAAACCCTCCTTCTATATCCATCTCTTATCAAAGCGGAAGTTTTTGTAGGATTGTTTTTCCTTGTAATTGAATTTTAACAATATCACTTGATGATCTGATCCGATTCTTGCTAAATATTCCATCTTTGAGTGGCCAAAAACATTATGCCATTCCTCATTTCCAAGCACTCTATCTAGCTTACACCAGACATTTTGTTTATTTCGCGTTCCTTTCCACGAAAATTGGTCCCCTGCGCACGAGAATTTTTGTCATTTCGCAATGACTCAACATCTGATTAAAAGGAACAAAAGATGCCGCATATCTCATTTTGCCCTTCTTTTTCTCATGGTTTCCAGTTAGTTCATTTAGATCACCTATTATAAACCAAGCATTGGACCTATTTATTCCTATTTCCATTAATTTCTCCCAAACAATCCACCGGTTTACAGCCTATGGGTCTCCATAAACAAACGAAATTGAAACTCTAAATCCGTAGAATGAGACATTAACAACAATGATACGATTACTAGAGAAAAAAACATCGAGTTTTATTTGATTATTGTAAAAGATAGCAAGACCACCAGTTAATCCAATAGGATCCACAATGTACAAATTATTAAAGCCAAATTGAAGTAGAATTTTTTTATTAAAAAGAGATTGTTTAGTTTCTTATAAGAATACAATATCAGGTCTAAACTTATTTCAAAGGTCACTCAAAGTATCTGTTGTCAAGTCTCCTCATAAACCATGACAGTTCCAGCTCATAATCTTCACGGTTGAGTCGGTGATTTCAAGGGAGCCACCATTCATTTCTTTGATTTCCTAGGATCCCTCATGCCCCTCGTGCCTCCTTTAGTCTCACCATCCAAACTATTAGTTCTTGCAACGCGAGAATACGACATTTTAGAAACCTGTGAAACCTTTGTAATTTTACTCTTAAAATCCAATCGCTTTTTTGGCGAAACCATTAATAACATATTAAATTTTCTAAAATTCATTCCGTTAATTCTACCTGGTCTTTTGCAGCACCTAGCAAGACTACCTTTCCTATTATCAAATCCAATAGCTTTTAGACTTGAAGCTATTCCATCAAGACTCGAAATAAAATTAGGATCATACCGAGTTGTACATTTAGCACCTGCTGGAGCAAAATTCTCTGTAGCCTTCTTATTATTGAGGTCAGTACCGTCGACAGCATCAGCTTGACCATCTTATAGCTCAATTTCCAAATATGGATTTCCAGTGTCCTCTTCCAGCCCCTGATCCATCTCGATCAAGTCTTCACCCGTCCCTGGTAGGTTTGAGATCTCAGCACCATCTCCCAAAACCTCCTCATTAATAATTTCACCATCCTCGACGAGAAGATCATCGTCTTCCAACTAATTCTTGTCTGATACTACCTTTGAACTCACATTATTGATGGCTCAGATTTTCACCCAAGAAATCACTGCAAGCGTATAGTTAAGTACGTTGTAGTGGTTCGAGTTTCAGATCCACAAGGACCAATGTGTACAAAGAACTATCAAATCAAATACGGGCTAAGGCGGAAAAAAAAGTTTGGTAAAAGGATGCAATAACTAAATCAAAAGAAGAAAGCAAATACGGGTTGTAAAACGATCAGAGAAAAACACTAGGCCAGAGTGTTCTCAGGGAAATCATTTCATCAGGATTGCAGATTTGTTAACGGGGAAAAATTTAAGAACCATCTTAGCTCAATTCAAAAAATTATAATTAACCTTCTGTCGTAGCGCTAACTATATATGCTAAAGGATCCTAGACACTAACTCTTGTTGAGTTTCGAATCCTAAGC